>APFE030824780.1:0-16522 GCA_000404065.3 Pinus taeda | reverse complement strand
TTTAACCTTTACATCATCAATAATTGGGATAATACATGTTTTTCTACCACTATGCCATTTAAAATTTAATGAGTCTACATTTAATTTTTCACCACCCTCTTAAGATATTTAATATTTTTAATTTTCTATAATGTTATTTGTTATTTATAAAAATAAATTAATGTACTGTGTACATGGAGAATTTTGAGATTAATGCTTAAACACAAAGAGTTTTAGTGGTATCAACCTCTAGACTATGAGAACACAACTTTTAGATGCAAAAATTATTTCCAAACAAGACATTTGAAGAATGCATGCCCACAAATAAAAAAGTTACCAAACAAGAAAGTGACTCATAAGCCAACCGATTGGTAGTTTTCACATACTTCAGTGGTGGAAAATGAAGAAATCTTGGAGAGTTCAGACAAAGAGGAAGGGGCATTCAAGATGCTAATGATACTAGCCACAATGAGTGTGGGGCAGTTACAATACCAATCTAGGTAACAAAATTACAGTCGAAAGAATCAGATGGAGGAAGAAACAAGGGGCACAAAGAGGGCCCATGTATCAGAAAGGTCAGGGTTTGATAAAGATGACCCTACACTACAAGGAAAAGACCTTCGAGCTGAGGTTTTTGCGGAATCCCATATAAAAATAGCCCAAAAATCAAGTTTGTAGCGGAGGTCACTAGCGGAGATGGGCAGGTGAATGTTTTAGCCAATATCTTTTTTATGGTGCGTCTACAATATACAAATGCATTAGTGCTTTACTATCCATATAAGCATTGGTGCCCAATATAGCATATTTCATCATGGAAGATTTATTTTTATAATAATAAAAAAAACACAATGCACTAAATAACAAAATGCATTGATTGTTGAATAATTGATAACGCTGAAAAAATGTTAACTTTTAAAAATTCTTGGTGCTATATACACCTGTAGCACTGCTGCCCTTATTGTAGTAAAATGCCCTTGTGCATACCTAAAAGGAGCACATTTATATTTTTTAAATTTCAAAAAAATGCAGTGCTATATTCCAACGAAGCATCAATGTTGTTAATGTATTAAAATGCCCAGGGCATCCTCTAAAGAGCATTGCAAGGCAATTTTTTTTTGTTTTTGTTTTTGTTTGATGTGGTGCTATATTCCAAGAAATCACCAGTGTAGTACATATATTAGAACACCCTGGGGTGTCTTAAATAAAACACTATTATAGGTTTTTTATAGAAAAAAACAGTCTCTTGGATATCTGATGCATCTATGTGGTTATAATAATGTGTGAGAGAAGGATTAAATAAAAAAACCCTCCTGACCACAAATTTCATTTTTACCATCTACAACGTTGGAGAGATATGAAGCACTGGTGCCACTCTTGCCTCATGAAAGCACCCTAACTTTGGTTCTTCTCTTACTCACCATCTTTCTGTACCATGCTCAGTGCGTGCCTTTCCAATTTTCTCAAATGGTGGTGAAATTTGTTTTTCTCAATCATGTGTCAACAATGCCGCCTCGATGAGTAAATGTCAAGGTACTGTCTATGTTTCTCTCTAATTTAATTTTTTAGTGGATTATAATTGCAAATTAGCTTAAAAATCCACTGTTTTTGAAAAAAATAAAAATCCTACGTGGTACACTCAACGTGTTTGGCTCTCACCGATAGCAGTCCACCTTGTAAATTTATAGGGTGCACCGCAGTTTAGACGTGAACATAACACACCGATATTGTTGTGGTGTGTTTCATAAATGAAAATGCACTGGGAAAGCTATAAATTGTATATTGGTGCATACATTTTCAAGTTATTCCTGGTATGTTTATATTTATCAAATGCACTGCAAAAATAATACTAAAAAATATAGCTCAGTGCATTCGACAACCTGAATGTTTTCTACTCGTGCGAAAAGGTTATGCGTGCACACTGGTGCATAAGTGAGATGCACCGTCATGAAAATTTAAATATGTGAACCAACAATAATATGTCATATATATGTGCACATCGATGCTAGTGTCATTGTGTTTGATAGTGCACCAGAGCTGGTGCATTACTGTTTTTTGGGTGCACCAAGGATTTTTTTTTTAATTTAAAGTTATGTTTCCATATTTATAAAAACATTTTTCATTTAATAAAAAGAAATTGTATTTTATGTATAATTCTGATGTATTTGATATGTCAATCATGTAGCAAAGACGTCAACAAAGGGAGAAGTTGCAGGAGCAAGAGAAAATGGAGAACCAATACAATATTGTTTGAGCATGGGAGGCAAGAGACAATGAGAGGGATTTATATCCTCACCCTATTTACACAATGACTTGAATGCTATTAAGGAATGTAGGCCTCCTCAATTACTATGAGGAGGTTACATCCATGAAGGGTCACTATGTCTTGTTAGTGTATTTGATCTGCCAGTGGAGTTTCGAGTAGCAAGGTTTCCATGTTAGTCTTGAGGCATGTTATAGGCCCTCTGAGGAGGATATATACTTTATCACTAGCCTATCCAAGAGAGGGGAGGATTTTCCCCAATTCCCTGATGTCTCCCTTGGGGTTGCAGTAGAGATTCAACTTACCTACTATTAGAGATATGTTGAGCCTCATGCAATCCATCCAATAACTTTTTAGGTGCATGGTGAACAACTATGGATTTCTTCTTTTTAAGGAAGTTTTGTATGACTTTAGATAGATGTCGTGTGATGATACATGGGAGGGTGATATTCCCTTTCACTTCAGAGTTTTTTTGTTTATTTTTTGGGAGGTTTCCAGAGACAAGGCCTTGACCGTTTCCCTTCTAAGTCGATGAATAAGGTTCGGATGTGCATGTGGGGCCAGATGATGCCCAAGAGGGGCCTTCCGAAGTATTTGACTAGGATTTCCATCCAAGCACTAGCACTACTGGCCAGTGAGTTTGACCATGTGTTTATCGTGTTGTCATTTCTGTATGCAAGGATTGATTAGAGACATTTTTCCAACATCCTCCTCACACCAAGTGGGCCTCCAAATGATAGAGGTAATATTGGTTTTTTCTTTAAATTAATCTAGTTTCATTTTAATGTTTTAATTAATTAGAATAAAATGTATGATACCATGTTCTTTAACTTGTTTTACTAAATTGTTTAATGAAATTGTATAATTATTGTTATGTATTGAATATCTTGAAGACATGACAAATTCCATGGGGACATGCGTCCCCCCTCCACCACATGGAAAACATGAGGAGATGGGCGAGGCCCAAGAGGGTGAGGTAGATCCTCAGGGGGACGTGGGTGTCTGGGCCTGTAGGGCTGGTCTAAGATTTCAGATGAACTACTGTGACAAATTGTCTAGAGTTTTGGTTGAGGAGGGAGTCCTCTTGAAGAGGGATTGATACTCAGCACACATCCTAGATTCATAGATCTCTATAGGGACTGTCCGTACGAGATGATGTCTCTTATGCTTCATATTGTCAGAGCTAGTAGGCTATTAGCAAAGAAGAGGGATGCAGGGCATGCAACAATAGATATGTCAGATCGTGATGATGAGGGTGGTGATCATGATGCTTATGGTAGTATTACCCCATTAGATCATGGTCAAGGTGTCGGTGATCCTTCTGGTAGTACACCTCCTCCTCAGTCACCTGATGATCAGATTTCAAAGCTAGAGGATGTGCCTTATGTTTCTCATGACAAGGAACACCAGCCACCTCCTCCCCCACCTGAGAGTTCGACAAATGTTGAGGAAGTAGTTTACCATCCATCATCTTCCGCTACAGACCAGCCACCTCCTCCTCCACCTCAATTCGACAAATGTTGAGGAAGTATGATCTGAAAATCACTCGTGAATGATCTCAGTTAATTAATGAAGGTATTACAGACCCATGTGCTGGGGTGTGCCTATGTTATTTTAAACAATGGATCGATAAGATTGCAAAATACACAGGCACTTGAAACAGTAAGAGAAACACAGTAAGCAAATACAAAAACACAACAAATTTAATGAGGAGTTCACCCAATCCTCCTCGGCTACATCTCCTTGTCCAGCCTTCAGTGGTGGCCTTTCTATTGTGTCTTAAAGCAGAGATTTTACAATAAGGAGCTCAATTTGAGTCTCACTTAACAGAGAATGATCAGTAGGATTGTACTTGGATCCCCCAAGTCTCTAGAGTACACCAGACTCCCCTTACTAAATCTCGACCTCAACTGGTCTCAGTGGTATGAGTCCAATTTGGTACTCAATACCCGACACGAATACACAGAGGAGTTGCTTGAGCCTCTCAAGCCTTCTCTGGAGTTCGTAGACTCTCAGACTCTCTCCATTCTATCTGATCGATGTTGCCTTTACTTTGCAGTTCAGCTCAGTTTCTCTGTTCTCTGCAATTCATTTTTTTCTCTATTTCTGTCTCTTCTTCTCTTTGTCTATTCCTAGATTAAAGCTAATCTACTCCTTGACTGTTCATTTTCGCTTCCCGGCTCATTGGAGCGCCTATCTCTATCTACTGGAATTCCCCTGCTCTACGTCATCATCGTTGTGTAATGCTTCACAGAGAGGTAGCCATCTATTTCCTCACGAACTGAGTGTCAGTTCTCTTTGAATGGTCGTTATTTCCGTTGCTCCAAGATTGCTTGTGAAACTGATTCCTCCGCCAACTCATCAGTCATGTTGGACCCCAAATCTCATGTACCTCAGTCTATTTCCCCATCAAATCCGGTCTTCCATCGGGTTGATTCTCCGCCATTGATCTGGAGTCTCCAGATCCTACATTCTCTGTCTATATTGCGTAGGTAAGTTTCTTGACCGTTACTCACACGATGTAAGCAGTTTTCTCTCTCATCCACTGGACGCGTGTCACCCGGTGTGTGGCATCGCGCTGAACTTGGCCAAACCCACTTACCGCTCGAAGTGCATGCAATATCCTGTCGGTTTTGGGTGTGGGACCCACCTTCTGATGGTTTCCACACAGTATCCGGTTTTCCTCATGATCGAGCGCTCAGGGCTTTCCTTCACTAAGAACTTTTCCCTGCGATACACAATTAGTGCTAATTGCATATTAGAAATTGCCTTTGTTTTTGGATCTGGGCTTTCGATTCCAATTTGCATCCATGCGCGATCTCCATGGGTCAACGGTCAGCGTGCTTTGACTGAGGGTCCTCATTGTTCTTTGCTAGCCACAAATTTCCATTGTCTAGAGGTCATTTCTGATAAGCTCATTATTGATAAGAATTTGAAGCCTGACATAATTTGAAACAGTGATGGAAATGTTTAAGGATCCAATTCAGATCACGACCTTCCCACTGAAAAATCTTTTGGACCACCAAAAGTTGGTTTTCAAGCATCGAATAAGTGAGGGTATAGCTCTCTCACTTATCCAATCTCTATCCATTTTCACTACTTGGTTTGGAACCCTTGGGCCCAATCTTGAGGTACACAACATCTCCACTATGCATCATCCTCACCTTCCTATCTAAAACTGTGTCTTCCTGCAATTCATGGATATATTTAGGTAACAGGTCATTAATAGAAGGCAATTAAATCTGCTCTTCAGGATCGTCAATTAATGAAGGTTCAAATAGTCTCAAGCTGTCTGCATTAATGGCTGAGTAGATGTGCATGTAAGCTGGTAAATCAAGGCGAAAAGCATTCTCACCAATTTTCTCAACTATCTTGAAAGGTCCATACCTTATGGGATTTAACTTTCTACCTTCACTTTGCATTCTGTCCTTTCTAATATACAGCTAGACTTGATCACCAACTTGGAAACTATGCTCCATATGATGCTTGTCATGCCTTGCCTTGTATTTGGCTTGGCTCTTTTCCAGCTGTCCCTGTACTGCCTGGTGAATCTCTTGGATTTATTCAATGAACTTGGTCGCCTTGTCCACATCACTATGTCCATCAACTGTTATTTCTTTACCAAGGACAAAATCCAAGGGAGAACTTGGTGTGAAATCAAAATAGGTATCAAAAGGAGATCTCTGTGTAGAATAATGTTTTTCTCCGTTGTAAGCATGTTGCACATAGCACAAATGTTCATCCCAAAGTTTGGGATGCTTACTGCAATAGCCTCTAAGCAACTGGATCACTGTCTTGTTGACCACTTCTGTCTAGCCATCTGTTTGTGGATAAAAGGCTGTGCTTTTCTTTATTTTGGTGTCCAGTAGTTCCCACAAACTCGACCAAAACTTCCCAACAAATTGGGTGTCTCAATTAGATACAACGGAAGTGGGTAATCCAAAATGAACCCATACATGCTAAAAGAACAACATTGTAGTTTGTTTTGTTGTAATTTGTTTATCACAAGGTATCAAAATACACATTTTTCTGAACCTATCCACAACAACATATAAATAGTCATGACCTTTCCTAGATTTAGGCAGTCCTCCAGCAAAGTCCATGGAAACACTTTCCCAAGGAGGAGAAGGAACTAGCAATGGACTGTACAAGCCTAGTTTTCTATTGCTGGGCTTGCTTTTAACACACATGGTACACCCTCTTACATATCTAGAAACTCTCTCATTCATTTTTGGCCAATAAAAAAACCTTTGTAGCTGTGCAACTGTTTTACTTACCCCAAAGTGACCTGATATTAGAGAAGTGTGTGCTTCTCCAATTATCTTTACTCTTTCAGTTTGTGGAATGCATACCTTCCCACAATGATACAAGAGTCGGTCCTTAACATGACAATCCAATTCTTCTACTCATTTGCCTTGACTTAAAGTTGCATATACATCTTTGAAATCTATATCTTGAGCATATTATTCAATGTAGCTCTCATGAAGTACTGAATTATGCTTAAGTATAGTGGATGCATTTATAATAGGTCTAGATAGCATATCTGTAACTTTGTTGTGTATGCCCTTTTTATATCTGGTGACTAAATGAAACTGTTGTAGAAAACCCATCCATCTATAGTGTCTTGATTGCTACAACTTAGTTTGGGAATGTAGATATTGAAGTGGTTGATGATTAGTATGTATAACTATCTGTTTTCCCATTAAGTGATGTTTCCGCTTTTTCACACTCTGTACTAATGCATACAATTCTTTATCGTATGTGGGATAGTTAACTACTACAGAATTAAATGTCTCATAATGATAACATATGGGTTTACCGTGCTGTATCAACACTGCTCCCATGGCATAGTAATTGGCATCTGTTTGGATCTCAAATGGTATTTGAAGATTAGGTAGTGCTAGTACTAGTGCTGTACTAATCTTTTCTTTCAAGGTGTCGAAGGCTTTTTGCTATTTCCACCCCACTAAAACACCTTGTTCAATCTTGTTAAAGCATGTAAGGGAGATGCAATTAAGGAAAAGTTAGAAATGAAATTTCTCCAATATTGTGCTACTCCTAAGAAGCTTCTCACTTCTTTAGCAGACTTGGGTTTAGGCCAATTTACAATGACTGCCACCTTAGAGGGACCTATCTTCAATTCACCACCCCTACGATATGACCCAAATAATTCAAAGATGTTTTGTTGAATTCAGATTTTGAGAGCTTAACATAATTTTTTTCTCTTTTCAAAACATCTAGTGTCTACTTAACATGCTTTAAGTGTTCTTCCCACGTTTTGCTAAATATAAGAATGTCATCCAAATATACAATAACAAAATCATCAAGAAAAGGTCTGAGTACATCATTCATTATTTCCATGAAGTAGAGGGCATTAGTTAAGCCAGGCATAATCATCCCCTCATACAATTTCCTGCTTTGTTTTGATAAGCAGTTTTCCTGCACTTCTCTGCACTCTAACCCGATGATACCCACTTTGGAAGTGCTAGCTTGGAATAAATTGCTTCTTCAATTGATCTAATAGATCATCTTGCGAGGAAGGGGGATACGTTTTTTATCATTATCTTATTCAGTGCTCGGTATCAATGCACATTCTCCATGAGCCATTTTTTCTTTTTTTACCCAAAACTATTGGAGATCCACATGGTGATGTGCTGGTCTGATGAACCCTTCTCGAGCACTCTTGCACTTTTTCTGATTTCTGCATTCTTTTAAAAGCAGACAACCTTACATTCTGATGTTAGGGCAATGGACATCTTGTTGTAAATTTATTCTGCACTATCCTTTTGGTGGCAGACCTTAGGTTCTTGAAACAAGTATCATATTCTGAAACAAATTTTTCTATCAGCTTGCTGTTTAGCATCACAGCCCTCATATACATTGGTTTTATCAAGTTTCTTTTCCTTTACAACCATCAGTAAAAATTGTTTGCATGAATTTACAATTTGTTTCATCTACCCTGAGTTTATGAGAGTATAATTATTCTTGAGATTATGAGCTCTTACAAAGTATTCAATTCCATCTTCAACGAGTAGATACTTGTTCTCAAATCTATGGAAAATAGCTTTTCTATCATACAAGTAAGGACTTCCTAAAACAATTCCACATATATCTAGAGGAACTATATCTAACTCAACCTCATCTACAAATGCTGACCCAAAGGAAAACTTAAGTTTACATTGTCTAGTCACTTGTAGTTGTGCTTTATCACTTAACCAATCTAATGGGTATCATTTCTTGTGAGCTGTAGTCAGTAATCCCAACTTCTTTACAATTTCTTCAAAAATTAAATTTAATTGTGAGCCACAATCAAACAAAGTATCAATCTTTTGATGCTTGGAAATAACTCGAATATAGAAAAGCTCATGCCTTTTTCTCTCATTTTCTTCATCATTAATAGATTGTACAGAATTACTAGTAGATGCTTCAGAATTTTTATCTTTTATACCTGTGGCTGCAATGGTTGTTTCATCCCTTGAGTTTGACCCAAAATCTTTCCGAATAGCTACAACATTCTTCTTCTTCTTTCCCTCAAACTTCTTAGGTCTCATCTCCGGATGCAGAATCCAACAATGCTCATCATCATGCCCATCCTTCTTACATTGAGTGCATGAAGACTTGATTTTCTGTGCAGTGTTGACCTTCCTCTCTTTCCATTTATGTTTTCTTTTCTCCTTATTCTTGTTTGCAATGGGCTTGGATGATCCTCCAACTTCTGGGTTCCCATTCTTTCCTCTAGCTTCTAGATGTGTAGCTTGAACAAATACCTCATCTATACTAGTGGGACTAAAATGAGGATAGTGTGCCTCATGTAGCTGTGTAGACCACCTATGTAGTTCAACAAAGTCTCAGGTGAGTCTAATGAAATTCCTAGAATCAAAGGTCTTTTCCTAAATTCTTGGATGTAACCTTGTACACTTTTCCCTCTTAATTGGCGAAGAGTTTTCCAGCTCATCATGGCTTGCTGCATGTAATCTAGTGGATAGAACTGTTTTTTGATTGCAGAAACAAATTCACTCCAGACAGAAAAATCTTACCATGTTTCTTCATGTCAACTTGGGTCCTACCTTTCCACCATACCAAGGCAGTGCCTCTGAGGCGTAGACTCGCCAGCTGAATCTTACTTTTGTCCGAGTCAATACTCTACACTTTGCAATAAACATCAATTTTTTTGATCCAATTATCCAGCTTCTCTGCATTCAACTCTCCATCATATATTGGTAAATCAAATTTAACATCTAATTTAATCAAATATGTCTTCTTTTATGTTCAGGGCTATTAGGAGGTGTGAGAAAGCTTTCTTCTTTCCCTTTGCCTTTTGAGTGGTCATGGAGGAAAGATTCTTCTTCTCCCTTTTCTTTTTTGGAGCCTGATGAATCTTCATCTTTATGTTTCCTGAAGTCCTTATACATTTCCTCTACCATGGACCTCCTGGCCAGGAAACTATCTATAAATTCGGGATCTGGTCCGAAGGGAGTTTCTTCTGACATTTTCTACTGAGAATAGACTCTTCCAATTTCCGGGTTAGTTTCAACCAACTCTCCTTCTCCTAATTTAAGCTTTGATCTAGTTAGCATTCAGCAACAAAATCTAGCACAAGCTTGTCTAACCTTAAACAACCTAGAAGCTCTGATACTACTTGATCTGAAAATCATTCGTGAATGATCTCAGTTAATTAATGAAGGTATTATAGATCCATGTGCTGGGGTGTGCTTATGTTATTTTAAGCAATGGATTGATAATATTGCGAAATACACAGGCACTTGAAACAGTAAGAGAAACACAGTAAGTAAATACAAAAACACTACAAATTTAATGAGGAGTTCACCCAATCCTTCTCGTCTACATCCCCTGGTCCAGCCTTCAGTGGTGGCCTTTCTATTGTGTCTTAAAGCAGAGATTTTACAATAAGGAGCTCAATTTGGGTCTCACTTAACAGAGAATGATCAGTAGGATTGTACCTGGATTCCCCAAGTCTCTAGAGTACACAGACTCCCCTTACTAAATCTTGACCTCAATTGATCTCAGTGGTATGATTCCAATTTGGTACTCAATACCTGACAAGAATACACAAAGGAGTTTGTTGAGCCTCTCAAGCCTTCTCTAGAGTTGACAAACTCTCAGACTCTCTCTATTCTGTCTGCTCGATGTTGCCTTTGCTCTGCAGGTCAGCTTGGCTTCTCTGTTCTCTGCAATTCACTTCTTTCTATACTTTTGTCTCTTCTGCTCTTTGTCTATTTGTGGCTTAAAGCCAATCTGCTCCCTAACTATTCGTTTCCACTTCCCGGCTCTCTAGATCGCCTGCCTCTGTCCGCTAGAATTCCCCTACTCTGCGTCATCATCGTTGTGTAATGCTTCACAGAGAGGTGGCCACCTATTTCCTCACAAACTGAGTGTTAGTTCTCTTTGAACGGTCATTATTTCCATTGCTCTAAGATTGCCCGCGAAATTGATTCCTCTACCAACTCATCGATCATGTCGGACCCCAAATCTCATGTACCTCAGTCTATTTCCCCATCAAATCCGATCTTCCATCGGGTTGATTCTTCGCCATTGATCTGGAGCCTCTAGATCCTACGATCTCCATCTATATCACACGGGTAAGTTGCTTGACCATTACTCACGCGATGTAAGTTGTTTTCTCTCTCATACGCTGGATGCGCGTCACCCGGTGTGTGGCATCACACTGAACTCGGCCAAACCCGCTAACCACTTGAAGTGCACCCAATATCCTGCCGGTTTTGGGCATGGGACCTGCCTTCTGACGGTTTCCGCACGGTTTCCTGTTTTCCTCGTGACTGAGTGCTCGAGGCTTTCCTTCACTAAGAGTTTTACCTTGCGATACGTGATTAGCACTTTGTGTATTAGAAACTGCCTCTATTTTTGGATATGGGCTTCCGATTGCCAATTTGCGTCCATGCGCAGTCTCCATGGGCCAATGGTCAGCGCACTTTGACCGAGGGTCCTTGTTGTTTCGTGTTGGCCACAATTGCCATTGTCCAGAGGTCATTTATGATAATATCATTATTCATAAGATTTTGAAGCCTAACATAATTTGAAACAATCATGGAAATTTTTAGGGATCCAATTCGAATCACAATAGTTGGCCATCCATCGCCTTTTGCTGCAGACCAAGTTGAAAGTACTACGTATGTTGTATTAGATACTTGATGTAGCTATTTGACTTATATATATATATATATATATATGGTGCATTTTTTTGGATCATGTTTATGTGCTTAATTTATATGTTGGCGTCAATGTGTATATTGTTAGGTCATGTTAGATATGTCTATTTAATGCGCTTGCAGATAGATGTGTATGTGATAACAATTATTTGACATGAGATGTATATTAATTTGAGGATGTGTGTGGTGATGATGTTAGATTACAATATTTTTGTTTTGTTCGATGTGATCGCGATGATGATGCCTTGCTAGATTATTAGATTTGTGTGCTAGCAAATGGCATTTATATGTGTTAGAAGTGCATATAATTAGATGATGGTAGTGAATTTGAATTTGTATCTTAGATGATGTTTATGTTTGTTAGATGGTTATCATCATGATGTTTACTTTTTATGAAATAATATTTATTATAGATTATGTATTGATGAACTTATATCAAAATTATATATATGAAATTGCATGCAAAACAACTTTAAAACAAATGCAAAGATATTTTTATAAGTTACAAAGTTTAGCATGGTTGAAATTATGATAAACATTTTTATATTGCTTAGATAGTTCATTCATATTCATTCTAACTTAATTTGTAAAATATTTCAATACTCACAAGGATAAAATAATTAAAGATAAAATAATTTATTTAGTTCTTAATAAGACTGAAATGTGTAACTTATTCAATTTTTAATATAAAATATTAATAACAATAAATTATTCAAAAATACAATTTAGCCAATTTAATATTGATTTATAAATTTGAATCTATTGTTAAATTTAAAAAACTTAAGTTATCATTTTTTATAATTAATTTAGATTTAATATAACTTGAAAATTCTATTTTTATAAAGAGACAACCAAACTTTTTTCTACGAATAACGATATAAAATTTTGGTGCTATTGTTGATATTATACTAGTTTAAATTTAAGCTTTTTTAATAACAAATATGAGTTAAATAATACAACATCATACTATATTAGATTGAAACTTTTGACAAATAATATATTTTATTATTTCTTAATTAATAACTCAAAAAATATTATTTTTTCCACATATCACGAGATAGTCACTAAAATTCATGTTTTCACATTTCTCCTAGCTAATATTACATCATGTTCACACTAATAAAGACATGCTTACTTTAAATAATTTTCTTATAAATACATAAAAACAGGGACTTAGTTTACATTATCTAAATAGGAAAGAAAAATGCATCACCAAGTCTATTTGAAAGTAAAAAAAAGGCCTCTTAATCACCATCACATTATTTATCATTTAATTATTAGCTATAAACTATTTATTAATTCAACTTTCATTTATAATTACCATTGAAAAGAAAAGTCATAATTGTTCCATTATCCATGAAGAAAAAATTAAAACCTCTCATGCATCCATGTAAGCCCATTTTTTTCTCTTATGGTCCATGAAAAGATGTAATCAACATCTTATACATCCATAAGACCTCCTTTTAGTTTACATAACGCTACAAGAACTGTAATTTAAATATAGTAAACATGACTTTACCTCTCATATCAAGAATTTAATCTTACATATTAATACACATTGTTTTCATTGTTAAAGTCCTCATAGAGTTATCACTACATGATTTATATTGATTTTGAAATAAACAAGAAGAAAAAACATGTGAGCAGATTAATAACCCAATAAATATCTAAATCGATACTAAATCTTCAATGTTTTTTCAAAATTCACTATTTTCTCATTTTGGTTATACTTTTTTCATTTTCCTATTTGAGAAGGATTGTAATCTCGAAATATTAATATCATAGATATTGTACACAATTGGAAATACTTACCGCATAAAAGTACAAAACAGGAGTAGTCCTTCATTCCCTAGGTCTTTATTGCGTAACAAAGCATTTCTAATTGGTCTAAATAATTGGAAGAAATAAGAAGTTCTCTTTGGCTATTGTTATAAGTTCCCTCACTCCAGTAAAGAAAGATTAGTTGTACTATATGTCCCTGGCTATGACTCTGTGGCTTGCCCTTGCTATTGGTTGTCCCAGTAAGTAACCATCAATATGTGAATAACATGCATCCTGGAAGGTAGTATGTCAAGCAGGAAAGACTTATTTTCTATTCTGACGATACACATTACTATTATTGTATGATCTGGAGGACATTGACCATCCCTTTCCCCTTCCATTTTAAGTGTAAAAATGTTTCCATGACAAAAAAATGTGTAAAAAAATTTGTGAATCTTATCAATCATATAAAATGCCAACAAGACGAATAAAAAAATAATATAATTAGAGAAATAAAGAAAAAAAAACATACAACAATAGTATAAATGATTAAATAACACAAGTACATATCAATTTTTGTTGTCAACACCCTGATTATCTTCCTCGCTTAGCATGATAACATTATTGTTCTCAAAAATATGTTTTAATCTAGGGTTGTGTCTTAATATGAATTGCCAATCTCTAGCCAACACATCTAGGTAAAAATACACTTCGTTTCAGTGTTTTGGGAAAACATAAGGCTCCCTAGTTTCATGCCATATCTTTCTAGAGTTGATAGGTATCAACCCACTATCACGATCTTCCTTCACATTATTCTGATCAAAGGTGTCCCACCACTTACACCTGAAAATAACACATTGGAACAAAGATAAATCCACTTAAAATATCTATTGTATCTTTCCAATGTAACTTAACATCCCTTGTATTAGGTTTTGATCGTGGTGGCTAGCATGGTTAGATTGGTTGAACTCGACTTCCACTCCATAGTCTTGTGTCAAGCATTCATAATCATCATCATTTGTGTGAAAATTATATCCATGTGCCCACATAGATGGGAACAAATGAACTTATAAAAAAGTGAAAAAATAAGTGTCATGTGTCTAATAGGCCGAACATAATTACAAATATAAAATATATATAGATGTTACAATTAAAAGGTGAAGTATGAAGTTAAAAATGTACAGAAAGAGATTATGATTATCGAGTTGCTGCACCCAAACCATTTGTTTAGCAATGACCAAATGCACCGTATTTCACTTTGACTTGATCAACAACCCAACTGTTAGGGCATGCCATTGGCATATTTTCTTTTAAATAATTAGGAAAACTTCTACCATTCAACCATTTCAATTATTTCTTGTCACTGTCCCATTTCCTCCTCTTATGTTTATAGAATGCAACCCACGGTTGTGTCACTTACATATTGTAAAGAATGAATTTGTTGATGGCTTCAATTTATGAATTCATTAATGAAATCAAACCAACACACACACACACACACACACACACATATAATGAGATCAAAATATGTATTAATACGAAGTTCAATGTGAATAGTTACTGTGTATAAATTTGACAAATGATAAACTACTTACTCTCTATCATGCACCTCTTTCCATTTGTTATGAAACCAGCTCACAAAAAGATAGAAAATACAGATCAATGCCTTAGGATTCAGCCTCTTCAAGGGGGCAACCTCCTTTACATTACATTAATGAACAATTCTTGTATGATTCAAATGATAAAACCTCCTTTCTATATATAAGAGTCTAAGGAGTCACAATATACCCCAACCGACCTAACAATAATAATATAAAGCTACAAAAATAACAATAGAGGGATTCTATGGGGTACAATAATAACAATATGGGGAAAATAGGGGCACAAAAATATTATAAGGGATACAACTGTTAACACCCAGGTTGTTCCCTATGACTCCCAAGGGAATACAGCCGGGGTAACCACTAACCAAGCTTTGGAGTATAGGTCCTAGCCTACCTATAATCAGAGAGGGCTCTCTCTTTAAGTTTTAGCTCTGTTTTGTGAAGATTTTAGGCTAGTTATAGTTTTCAGTTTTTTGTTTGAGACTTTGGTTGTGAACTGTTGTTGTGAGAAGGGCATGAAATGTGTGAAAGATGCTAGTCCATTGGGCATATGGAGTCAGAAATCTGAGACAGTCCTGGTGCCTGTGATGGAGAAAGTTTTACTGCAAGGCTAGATGGCTATTCTTAATATAAATTCTGATTAGTGAGTGAAACAGTGGGAAATGGAATTATGGACAGTGTGATAACAATTTGAACAACAATTTCTACTTAGTAGCATACATGAATTACTAAATAGTAACTATGAAATATTCAGGGTTTATTGGAGCAGTTAAGAATTCCAATTAAACAGCTGAAGTTATAGAAAAACATTTATAGTAAAGACAGATTGAGATCAGGGTGTCTCCATGGACAAATCCTGAGGTATTCTTTTTCTTTCTTCCTAGATTTAGAACAACATATGAGAGATGTGAGTTAAACAAATAATAAAACATTAACAGAGATAGAGAACACTTATTATTTTAAGCCATAGCACTAGAATCCTGTAGCACTCAATGGTTCCAAGACAGCATGCATCAGTAAGACCCAATTCGTGTAAACTCCAAGCTTTGTTTATATCATTCTTCCAGAAATTACAGCCGAGTTCTCCTTTCTAACAAG
This sequence comes from Pinus taeda, assembly GCA_000404065.3. Taxonomy (NCBI): domain Eukaryota; kingdom Viridiplantae; phylum Streptophyta; class Pinopsida; order Pinales; family Pinaceae; genus Pinus; species Pinus taeda. The sequence continues at coordinate 632 of APFE030824780.1, read as the reverse complement.
AAACAACAACAACCCGAAAACAACCCTCCTGCAAGCTTATGCGAGGGGGAATATATACAATCGGTTTTACAAAATATCTGAACAGCTGAGTCACTTGATAAATTAAATACACTCACCAACTTTACAAAATAGCAAATAAGGAAGTTATTGCTGCCCTAAATATAAAATAAATAGTCTTTAATTCTGTCAGAAATATTCTTGACCTTTGGAGGCCACTGAGTCAGTTGAGCATTCTGCATTAATGCTGAATGATGTGTCTTTATGCTTTGTCATGCTGTAGCTTTCTCAGCCCTGTTACCTGTAGCTGTCAGTGTTGCTTTTAGTGGCCGAATCTTCCTGCTGAGTTGGCTCATTCCACTCTTCTCCAGTCATAGTGTATGCATCACATTTTCTGAACATGATGACTTATGTTTTTTGATAAAAAAAACTTTGATGAAAGCCTCTTGTTTACAGCAACAACTGTATCATTCTGGTCCACCACTCATGTGTAGGCAATTGATGTCTCAAAATTGCATCTAAGGTTTCATCTACCTCTGTGTATTTGTAGAAGTTTGGAGGCACTTCAAACAAATGTCTGATCTCATTCATAATAAAAAATAAGTTCTCTATTCTGTCATAGAGACTTTGCCCAG
>APFE030824773.1:73631-91677 GCA_000404065.3 Pinus taeda | reverse complement strand
GTCGAACAGACATGCCAGAGAAAGGATGGCGACCTTAACAATGCTAACAACCAAGTCTGGAGGGATCTGGAAGGTTGGTTGTTAGAACAAATTCGCCCAAACAGGATCAACGCGGGTGAGACACTGAGCTAGCGCGCTGACATCGAAGATCAACTATAGAGGAGGTCTGGTCAGCGCTCAACAGGACAAACGGAGGGTGCGCTGTCCGTAAAATGGGACCAACGTGGAAAATCCATGTGCTTCCGCGCTGGCAGCACATTAGATACACTGGCCTCCACCTGTCAGCGCGGTTATTTGATTAACAGACGCGATGATTCATTTAACTCAGGCAAAGAGGGTTTTTTAGCCATTTTGAGGAGCATGAGCATAGGTGAATGTGGTTTCACAACACAGTAGGGAGACTGACATGATGGCAGTGACATTTTACAGTGTAACAGATGCCCCCTAAAGCATGAAGCCTGAGAGAGTGGGAGGGGTGAAATGCTTTACAAGACTGCTGGACTAGAACACCACTGGAGAGGACCTGCAGGTGGATACAACTGATATTTCAATTACATGTAGTCTAGGCATGGGCATAGCCATCCAAAAGACATATAGGAAAAAGGTCTGTGGCGTGGACGCAGCCACCCAGCTGAGAAGACCATAATGATAAGAGGTATGGTCACAACCATCCTTAAGAGGACTCAGGTATGGTCGCAGCCATCCATCAATGAGTCATGTAATGATGTCCCACAAAATCACAACCTGGTCCACAATGGACTGGAACCAAGGTCTTGCGCTCCAGCCGAATCCGAACAAAGTACAAGTTCAAACATGTGAATATATGTGTCGAAGTCGAACATGCTTGAACATCGTCTGATTACCAGCCAATGATGAAAGCTGTTAACAGACGCAGAGGGGGGCCCAATGATGACGATGGGTCCTCAAGGTACTATAGTACAATCCATGGCATGTGAATGAATGAGCCGATGTCGAACCCCCGCGGAATCATTCGATCGGAGGCCAATGATGAAAACCTTGCGTTGAACACGAAGAACCTGCCATTAAGGCATGCAAGCCCCAAGGTACCTGAAGGGAATCTCTAGGTCACTCCTGGATAATGAGCTGAAGTCGACAGGAAGTGATCTTTGTCGAAGGTGGGCCATAATGTTTCCCACATCATCGACGCGAGACAGGTAGAGACAAGTTTGTTTTTTGCGCGAAATATCAGAGGAAGGTTATACTTGCAGAGGTCAACTTCTCTTGAACATATCGGCGGCACAACGACGGATTTGGCAGTATTTGGGGGTCAAATGATCGAGGTCGTAATGAAAGGACTGTGAGCAGATGAGTGGCCAAACAGGATAACCCAAACCCATGGAGGCAAAAGTGAAGAGAGATGAGATGTCCCCACCCAGACACGAATGCAAACAGTGCCATGTTCAAGAGCAACATACTGCCGATGACGATGATTACGGTTCCTTTATTTCCCCCACCATTTCTGGCGAGTACCCTGATTATTTTTGGATGACAAGCTTGACGGGGATAGCATATGCTTGGAGAGCATCATTTCGACGAAGCCCGATGTCATTCAATTTTAACGAGCCTGACAAAGGAAGCGCTCGGCGCCTTTTCATGTTTAGAGAGTTTGAAAAGATAGCTGAAAAGGAAACTCCAGGGGGGTTCTTTTTCGTACAGTTGTGTCTCTCGAGCCCGAAAAAGTATAAAACGATGCTCGAAAGAACCGCCCGATCATTACGACCGAGGAGTAATTTTCATAAATGGTGATATCGACCCGAAAAAGTAAAAAAGCGATCGATACCACGTCGTTTTAGGACCGATAACGAGCGCGAAACGACAAACGCCCGGCAATCTTTGTTATTTCAAATGGTCAAAAAAGAGCTTTAAAATGACCGCCTCTCATTCCTTTTAGATGAGCTGAGAGGGAGCTCGGCAATCTTTTCTTGTTTTGTGTCAGAAAAGAGCTTAATGACGACATTTTTGGGATCAACTGTATAGGAATCCACCGCGACCATGTTGGTTCCGAAGACCTGCACATGACAAATACCCGCATAAACCTGTTCGACACGTCGAAAAATCATAATGAAATATGCATTAAAACATAATCTACCTCATCTAGATGAGTTCATGGCAAAATCATAGTAAAAGCCCACATTTACAAGGAATTTTGACCAAATTTGGAAATTTTACTATAAATAGGAGGTTTGTAAAATCATTTTTACCATTTTACCATTGGAGCTCTGGAGAACGTGAAATTACTACAAAGTTGACGGAGCTGATTCTTCCCCATCCAGACGCTGATTTCCCAACCGTTCGTTCCAGGTAGGTTCCCCTTGCCTTGTCTTGCATTTTGGTTATATTTTTATGCATTTTGACCGTAAGATTTGGCCATTTGGCCAAAATCTTCGCGCGTTGGAGCGCTCTCGGTCAGCACGGATTTCCCTATCGGGTCCGCGCTGATTAGGCTTTCCAACACGTAGCCCATTCTGGGTCAGCGCGGAAAACCCGTGTCCTTCCGTGCTTACCCAGTGAAAAATACACAGGGCGGCCATTTCGAGTGCGACTGTTTTAGAAACAGTCGCGCTGGCGCCGAGACATATTGATTTTTAAAATTTAAATGCTTTCTTCCACATGCAAGTTTCTAAATGGGTCTTGGGTGCTTTTCCAGGGCACAATGGCCTTTACTTGGCAGGAGAGGGACCACGACAACGAAGATGTTGCCGCTTATGCTGATGCCGGATGTCGCAATGCAATGCGGGCATGCGGTTTACTGAAATTTTTCCTTACTCCGAGACTGAGAGCCTAGCCAGACCTGCTGGAGCTGTTGATCAGGGCGTGGAACCCAGTGGATGGAAAATTCACCATCCGGGGTCGAGACATTGAGTTCGACTCCAGTGATATATATTTTTTGACTGGGTTGTCCCGTCGAGGCCCGGTGCCCATTCTGGAGGGGCAGCATCCTAGCGGCGAGACGCTAGACCGGTTGATGGCTCGTGTCTTCCCACAGGCGGTTAAGACACGGAGTGGGAAGTGCAGCATCCCATCGGTGGGTGTCGGTGAGCGCGCCGACATAGTTCTCCGCACTATCCTTTTTCTGGTGACGCGGGCAGCGGGGAGCCTGGCGAACCATGAGGCCTCAAAGGCCAATCTCTTACTTGCTCTAGACTGCTTAGGGACTATGATCTTTAACTGGGTGGCTGCTGTGACGAACAGCATGAAGAGGCAACTGAACAACTGTCGACATGGAGAGTCGAAGCAGTTCGGTTACGGTTCTCTTCTGCTCCCACTGATGTTCGAGCGGGTGTCGGCCCTCTGGCTATAGACCATGGTGCTAGACCCGCCACGCAATGCGCGGGAGATGAGGGCCACTAAGTGGTCCCGAGTCATGCCTCGTGGAGGTGGTGGACGATCAGTGTCCTGGGGCCTTTGTTTCAGAGAGTGGCTAGATAGTCAGGTTATCTTTGTCGAGGACTGGCCGTATGCCGGTATCGACTTCTGAGGAGATCCGGATATGCCGCTGCCTGCGGGAGAGCAGTGGGACGACGGAGGTATGACACTTGATTTTTCATTTTCGTTTATATGATGTTTTTGTATTTTTGATGTACATGTCTTAATATATGATCTTGCTGTGCAGATGTTGGACCTGTGAGACCCCTCGGCCTAGCTCCAGAGGCACGGAGGGTAGATCAGGGTGCTGGCGCCTTAGCTTTGGCTCCCGCGGGAGGTGACCAGGCGGAGACGGTGATCCGCAACCTGGAGGGGTTGCTAGCAGGGATCCCTGATTACCAGGGGATCGAGGAGGTTCCTTTAGCTGCACAGCTTCATACAGTGGGTGTGGAACCCAGGATGCACCGCTTATTGAGGCGGGTGGCACGAGCGACAGCGGTCTACAGAGAGCATGACCCACCACAGTAGTCGCCTAGGTTTTATTTCCACTGTTGTTATTTTTGAGAGACATATGTCTCAGATGTACTGAGAACACTTGAGACACATACATTTATTTTTGAGCGCCTTAGTGTGCCACCCGATATATATATATATATATACATGGTGTTTTATTGTATCTTATGCTTCTTATGTTTATGAATTTACAAGTTTCGCAAATGTCTGTCTAATACATAGTTAGCCAATGCATCAGTTACAGCATTAAGTCTTCTTGGAATGTGATGATAAGTAATGTAATCAAAATCTCTTTCCAATAACTTAACACGTAAATACAACCTTAATATGCGATGGTCTCTGACGAAATATTGCCCATTGAGTTGGTGAACCACAAGCTGTGAATCCAAGTTTACAAGCAATGAGCGGATTCCGAGGTTAATCGCCTCGGCCAATAGTTCAATCACAGCGCTATATTCAGCTACATTGTTTGTCGTGCAACCTAGACATACACCTTGAATGTCTACCAACTCACCATGAGGATCGTAGATCACCCATGCCGCAGACGACAGATTGCGAGTGCTGCGGGAAGCACCATCAGCGAAACCAACGTAAGGTGATCTAGACATCTGTTTAGGAGCAAAAGACACAATAAGCAGCAATCACGCCGGCTCACTAAGACAAAAATCAAATCAAACACGCACACACACAAAACACACTGTAAAAAGCATATGCATGCAAAAATAAATAAGAGAGTGCCTGGACTCAAGCATAATATTTCTTAAGGTATAGCCCATTACGGGGCCGGTCCAGGGGATTACCTTCATAATCGATCAGCTCATAGGCACCTTTTTGTAGAACTCTTTTTACAATGTAGGGCCCATGTCACATTGGCTCGAGTTTGCCTGCTCCCAACTTATCACTAGCCTGATCGTAGAGCAGCACCAAGTCACCTTCGACGAAAGAGCGAGGATTAACCGAGTTATCGAAGTGAGTTTTCACTCGCTTCTTTTGAGCTTCGATAGCAAGGGAGGCTAGACGACGTGTCTCATCTAGTCTTTCCAAGTAAATAAGTCGCTCTTCTGCAGGAGTAGTCTCGAGAAGTAACTCGACGGCTAATTTTAGCGAAGGAATCTCGCACTCAATTGGAAGGGTTGCCTCCAGCCCATATACTAACTGGAAAGGAGTGAAGCCGGTGGCATCCTTCACTGAGGTCCGATAGGCCCACAACGCGGAAAACAACATCAAATGCCAATTGGACTTGTGCATACCAACAGTTCTCTGAAGCATTGTGACCAAGTCTTTGTTCACAGCTTCAACCTGACTGTTAGCTTGAGGATAGTATGGAGATGAACTATCATGCCTAAGTCCGAGTTGGGTTGCTAACTCGACCATCATGTGATTACGGAAATGCTTTCCGTGATCAGTGACAATGGCTTGTGGAACTCCAAACCGAGCAATAACATGATTGAAAATAAACTGCGCCATTGTGTGACCATCTTCAGACAATGTAGGCATCGCCTCAGCCCATTTTGTAAAGTAATCGACAGCAACGATGATGTAACCGTGCCCCCCGGCCGAGCGAGGGTTACATGTCACATAATCAATACCCCATTTAGCAAAGTGGCCAACGGTCACTACGGGGTGCAGAGGTGCAGTAGGAGCACGCATCTTCTGCTGGTAGATCTGGCATTCATGGCTTGAGCAGACGGCAAGAATGCAGTCCTTAAAGATGGAAGGCCAGAAGTAGCCAGCGCGAAGGATTTTTTGTGCGGTAGCGTATACAGACATGTGACTACCACAAGCGCCGGAGTGGCAGTCATTGAGAACTCTTTCTGCTTCTTTGAAGGTGAGACACCGACGAAGAACTGAATCAACTCCAAGACGGTATAGGGTGTCCCCAATTATGCGATAAGGCTGGGCTTGGTGACGGATCCGCCGGCGAGCGTCTTTCGAAGTCTCGGGGTGGAAGGAGGATGTCTGTAAATAGATGATGATGTCCCCATACCATGGGTCGAGGGTGCTGATCAGGAATAGAGTTTCATCTGGAATCGATTCCTCGATCTGCGAGGAGGCAGCGGCAGATGGCAAAGAGCATAACAGTTCAGCAAAAACCAGCGATTTCTTGGACTTGGCTGCTGTAAATTCCAAGTCGAACTCTTGGAGGATCACGATCCACTTTGAGTACTTGCCCCCCAGTAATTGTCGTGAGAGAATATATGTCATGGGGTTGCAATCTGAAATCACTGTAGTAGTGCGCAATAGAATGTAGTGGCGGAATTGTTGGACGGTGCAAACTGCGGCGAGGGCCAACTTCTCGACATATGCATACCGAGTTTCCGTGTCTAGTAAGTTGCGACTAAGATAATAGATGACATGCTCGATGCCATGATCGTCGTCTTGAACCAAGACCATGCCGATAGTAGTATCAGCAGCAGCCAAATAGAGTGTATAATCACGGTGGTAATTCGGAGGCTACAACAAAGGGGCGAAGAACAGGAGTGTTTTGAGATGAGCAAATGACTCCTCGGCTATGGCATCCCATCGGAATGGGGTGTCACGCTTCAGTAATCGGGTGAATCCCTTTGCCACTTCGGCATAATTTGGTATGAATCGTCTTAGAAAATTTGCTTTTCCCTGCAGACTTTGTAATTGCCGCAAAGTTGCAGGGGGAGGAAGATTCACGATTGCTTCGACTTTTAGAGGATCCAGACGGATGCCCTCTCGGGAGACGATAAACCCGAGTAGTCGGCCTGATTCCACGCAGAAGACACATTTTTGTGGATTTAAACGAATATTATAGTGTCTGCAACGGAGAAAAATTTCACGAAGGTGAGATGGATGGTCTGTACGTTTAGCTGAATGAGCCGGGAGGTCATCCAGATACGGTTGTACGATGTGCCTTATATCGTGAAAAGCATACGACATCGCACGCTGAAAAGTAGCACCGGCATTTTTGAGGCCGAAGGGGAGCTTTTTATAAGCAAAGGTGCCCAGGGACAGATGAAGGCTGTCTTGTGTTGATCTGCCGGAGCAATGTTGATCTGGTTGTAACCAGAAAAACCGTCCATGAACGAATAAATCTCGCTACCCGCACACTCGTCAATGAGTTTATCGATAAATGGAGTTGGGTAGTTGTCCTTTGGACAAGATCTGCTGATATCACGGTAGTCAACGCAGACACGAATGGTGCCCTGTTTTTTATCGACAGGGACAATGTTTGAGACCCATTCTGTCAGTGGGATAGGATAGATAAATCCTGCCTTAAGAAGCTTTTCCACCTCTGCTTTGATGGCTACCGCCTTACGGGGGTGCACGGGATGCAAATGCTGGCGAACAGGTTTGGCCCCGGGATACTTTGGTATCTCATGCACGACTATAGACGGATCAATACCGGGCATCTCTTCATATGACCATGCAAAAACATCGTGAAATTCACGAAAGAGAGCGATATAAACTTGAATCTCCTCCGGAGTACAAGTCACTCCAATGAAAATATTCTCGACAATCCCTGGTTTGACAGAGATGTCGATTGGTTGAGTCTGCGTGATGTTCCCTAGATTTCCTTCTGACGTTGTATGATAGATTTGAATGGGCGTCTGAAGGGGTTGAGAAGGGAGACATGAGGCAAACTGCACGAGACACAGTAAAGTATCCTGGGAGGTAGGGAGAAAGGAAGAACGGTGGTGAAGAGGGAACCATGGTCGTTCATCCAGAGACATTGTCTCTATAATAGCCTCATCGGAAGGAAATGTTTCCTTTAATGGATCCGAAGAGGTGTATTCTCCTGCCCAAGGCAGAAAATCATCCGAGTCAAGCGCCCCACTCGAGACGGTGGGTTCCGCATAAGAAGCCGATGCAGCGACAATTTCAATGTAGTTGAGCTCGGCTAGGCTCAACGGCATCTCCTCGCCCCAAGGTTCTATTTGGTCGATGGATGGAAGAATCCAAGGGTCAGAACAAACCGATATCATTGAGATCGAGGCGAAGTTGGGAGGTGGGAGGGAAAAAACACCCATAAGGGCGGGTTCTTTGAAGAGCCTGGCTCCCACATTTTCATAAGGAGTTGAGGTATGCTCAACGAAGGGTACGTTTCCCTCAGAAGAGGAAGCGAAAAACGAGAGTTGATCAACCGTGACAATTTTCCCTTGATGGGGAAAGCGAATGACACGGAAGAGAGATGAAGCTACAGCACGCATAGCGTACGTCTAGCTTCGGCCCAGAAGAAGATTATATGTAAGACTGGCGTCTACAACTTCAACTTCAACTTCTACGGTCTTCCCTTCTAAGGTAATAGGTAGCCGTTGAAGGATACCATACGGACGAGACTCTCTCCCGTCGAACGCTTCTAAGGTCGTCAGGGACTGACTCAAAGTCAGAGATCCGATGGCTTTCCAACATGAAACAGACATGATGCAGGTCAAGGCGCCCTCATCAATAACTGTACGATGGATTGTTTTAGAATTGATGACAACTTGTATAAGGAAAGCTATCTGATGAGGCAGTCGCGGCACATGACTCTCGAGATCGAAAGTGATTAAATCTGAGTCCGCTGGGCCTATCCACCGTGCCGATAGCAAGGACTTCTTGGGGGCAGCTCTGGAGGACTTCTAATGCGGACATGGCAGACGGAGCCTGCGCTAAATCCTCCACGATGCTGTAGTGCTGGGCAGCATGAGCATTCGGGTTGTAGGAGGACCTCCTAAGTACCCCTTTGGGAGGGGGTCGGATTGTCGTCTCGGTGCTCGGCCTCTTGATATGGAGTGGGCCAGAGCTGGACGGAGGAGCACTTGAGGGGACCTCTGGCTCCTTCCCTGTGGATGATGGATAATCCTTAGCTCGAGTAGATACATGGATCGGAGTAGTTCCAGCCATGAAGACCTGGGAACCGAAAGGAGAGGATGAAGAAGGATCAGCTACCATCTGGGTCTGCTGAGAGGGAAAGGGTTCTTTCAAAACAGCAGGGATCCCTTGAGCACCTTTCAACAACCGACTAACTTCGGCCCGCTTAGGGCAGTCCTTAGTATAGTGGTCTTCCTCACAAATGAGGCATGGGTACTTAGGCTTACGCTTAGCACCTTCCTCACCAAGAGGTTTAGAGGATCCCTGCTTGGGTTGATCAGGTTTATTCTTCCCCTTTCCTTTTTCCTTTTTCTTACCCTTCGAGGCTTTGCCTATCGTAGAAGACTGAATGGCATTCACCTCAGAAGTATTACCAGAAATAACAATGACCTGGGAAGAGTTCTCGTTGGGTGAACTAGACTTCTGCTTCCCAGAGCTGGATGACTTTTTAAGGGCCTGGGCTACAGAGCCGATGACTCCATCAACAGATGGTTTGGGCAGATCCTTGGATGTGTCGGGCCTAGGGGCGTCTGGCAAATAATCATACAAAGTACCAGACTGAGAATAGACTAAGTCTAAGTACTGAGCGCGTGCGATCGCTTGCTCTTCAGTTACGCATGCCCCCATAGCGATGTACCTTGCAATCTGGGGGACAAAGGAGGTAGTAAACCAGTCGGTGAGGAAATCAAGTATCCAGAACTTGATTAACCTGCGACGTCTTCTCCATTCATGAATATGATCAGAGATGTGTGTAGCAGTGCTCTGTTTGAGAGACGTAAGGAGATGAGTCCCCGTCTCGTACCGCATGGGTAACTGAAAGTGATTCAAAAATGCCATAGCCAGTGAATTGAAATCATGGAATGATGCACGAGACAATTCGATATACCATTTTTCCGCCGAACCAGTGAGAGTCCTTTGGAAGAGGCGAAGTCGGATCGAATCATCGAGCCATGAATTCGACGAACACCATAAGTGATACGTCATGACATGGGCCTGAGCGTCCTCTCCGGCCTTCCCATCAAATTTGGGACAGTCACTTGGAATTTTAGTTGGAACTGGTGGCCACTGCGGATCATGCAGGATGGGGTCATTCGTTAATTTTGACACATCGGGCAGTTCCAATGTGGCTAGAAATGGTAATTGAGGATTAAACGACATTTGCGGCGGATATGAGGTGGAACCAGAATTCCACCTAGCTCCAGGTTGCCCCCATTGCCCTTGTCCTGATGGACCAGGTCCATAAGGGCCTTGTCCATAAGGGTTTTGTCCATAGGGATTGTTCCCGAAACCAGGTTGCTGGTTCTGCCCCCCAGCACCCCATTGGTTACCATATTGACCAGCAGGTTGTTGATAATTCGGTTGAGGATTACCCTGCGGCTGTTGGTAATTCTGATAAGGGATGTAAGGATTCTGTCCCTGGGGCTGCTTGTATCCGTACTGAGCCTGTGAACCAGATGGCACTTGATATCCACGAGAATGCACGGGCTAGGATTGGTACCCACCCGAATATGGAGGCTGGGTCTGATGCCCGCCAGAGTATGGAGGCTGGGATTGGTACCCGCCTGGGTACAGAGGTTGGGATTGGTACCCGCCCAAGTAAGGAGGTTGGGATTGGTACCCACCTGAATACGGAGGGCGGGACTGGTACCCACCTTGATATGGATGCTGGGATTGGAAACCACCTGAAAGAGGAGGTCGGGATTGATACCCGCCTGCATTCTGAGCCGTTTGGCCAGGGGGTCGTATCGGTTGGATTGGGGGCGGCCTCACTTGCCCAGAAGGTCGAGCTTTCTGGGTGAGGGGTGGCCCTTGTGCAACCGAGGTTTGTCCCTGATGACCAGAGGGTTGCTGGGTGGTAGGCTGGCCTTGCTGCACGTAAGGCGGGCCTCCTTGCCCAGAAGGGTTTCCTTGCTGGTTTACGGGTTGACCCTGTTGCCCATGAGGTTGTGCCTGGTTCCCGTAGGGTTGCCCCAAAGGGTAGCCTTGTTGGGTGCCTGGTTGACCTTGTTGGGCGTTGGGTTGTCCCGGGTTTCCTGAAGGTCGCCCAAAATAAGTAAACGCCGGACCACTAGAGGCCAAAGGTTGTCCTTGTGGACCTCCTTGCTGACCAGGGTAATTTTGACCTATAAACTGCTGCCCCGTGGTTAGGCTGCACGTAAGGTTGCTGTCCTTGTCCTGGATAGTACTCGCCGCCACCATATCCGGTGGTGCCCCAATCCACGTTCAATGGAATGGAAATTTCATCATAAGGAATTTGAGGCAGAGAGGTGTACAAATAATGATTCTCGGCATCATAGTACGGACCTTGACCATCCAGGTTCTGGACATTACGCAAGTATTCAAAAAATGCCTCCTCCTCCGTCATATGCTCAGAGGCAGGAGGGGCATCACTTGCAGGGTGCACAACTCTAGAAGAAGGAGACGGTTCACCACTCTACGTTGGACCTCAAGACGGGCCCGCGGTGGAAGTGACAGCAGATGAAGCTGTGACCGCACTCACAACTGGAGTTGATGCCGCGATGCAAACGGTCGGGTTGGTGGGGACTGTCGTGACAGCAGAATGAGGGGCTTGGGAAACAAATGGTCCCATGGTAGGGACGATGTCATGACCCCAAGAAAAGAACTGTCGAGCATCCTGTAATGACCTGTAATGCCTTGGCACCGTTTGCCCGGAAGATGTGACGGTGTAAGGCGTCGAGATAACAGGGGATGTTGCCGGAATGGGAGTATCTATACTCGACATAACGGCCGGGCCACTAGACGCTGGAGAAGCGTCGCCCATATTGGATGAAGCCATCGAAGATGGAGCACCGACAGGAGTGGCAGGATGAGACTCGTCAGAGGGTTCCCAAATAGGGTTGTAAAATAACTCATAGAAATCGTCTCCTAGAGCTCTAGAATTCAACGGTTGTACGCTTGGAACAATGGGAAAAGCGTCACAAACCGGAGTTTCAGGGGCAACAGAAGATGGGGACCCTTCTTCACTTGGGATCGAAGACGGAGTCGATGGATCTGCCAGGATGTCCCAACAAAGACCCTAAAAAGCTAACGATAAAACCTACTCAAACTAAACGTACACAAGATCTAACCAGGTAATATTATCGTGGCCAAATGAATTTTAAGACACAGGAACCAAACTTGACCTTTCATGTTTCAAGAGTCGAGAAAAGGACGAAAAGATGACTCTATCTACTTTGAATATTTAATGAGCACGAAGTGACAAGACGCTCACTTACACCTTTTCTTTTAGAGAGTCTGAAAAGGATCAAAAGCGACTACTCTGGAAGTTCTAGGCAAAAAGTTTTACCAAGCAACCCATAAAACTGCTTATACACTTTGGCAATCGTATGAGAACCAAGGACTTTCCGTACTGCAGTCAATCTTCCCGAATGCTGTGTTCGGTGCGTTACGGTTCACAAGGCGGCAGACTCGGCTTCATATGGATCAAGGATGCAAGCCTAATGGAGTCTCCCCATATATACACGATGGTACGTGGGAGCCCAATCCATGCTAGTACTTATCGTTTCACCGTGGAGGAATCACCCAACCACTCAACGGTAAGATACTAGGTTTAACGACGCCGAAACATGTCTCTAGCCTAGACCTCTAGATGTTCACGTTAAGTTCCAATGCGTTTTTATGTAAATTTGGTTTATTTTACGGTTGATCTTTGAATTAAGTTTCAGTTTCAGGTTCTACCGTATGATCTCTCAAAAACACCTAAATGAAACTATATGCCAAAGAAAATCATTTTGTTCGATGAATTCTAACTACAAGAAGGTTGAGAATCTTTCAAACAAACAAAACGACTTCAAGCAACCACGCAACCTAATGCAACTAATAGCAAGGAAATGAAACTTTTCTCTTGAAGGTACAAAACAACGAAATGCTCTTTTCCTTTCAACTATTAAATGCAAAAGACACTAGTTTGCTTTTCTTTTCATTGACATAAAAGTGCTTTTAAAATGAACTAAAGAGATAGCTACACTAAGTGAAAGAATTAAAATCACTCAATGCACACACAAGACAATTCCCAAGTCACTAAAAACCAGTTTCCCAAATCGAAGGAAAACGAAGGCTTATGAGCTATGTGATCTAAGATCAACAAGACACCGAGGAATTCGAAGGAGGAAAGCAAATCGCTTGGAACACAATCAATCACTTTCAACAATCACCAGACAAACCTGAAAACAAAAACGAAGTTGGCTGGTCAACCAAGAACACAAGATCCCGAACGGGAGGCTAGACACACACGACCACTAGATGCCCTAGGGTTTGAGTGTGAGATCAATGGAGAAAAGCGAACACCCGAATGATGAGGGTCCACAACTAGGCAAACGACGATCCAATACACTTCAGCAATCGCAAAAGTGAAGACAAAATGCAAACCAAGCAATGAAAGCAAGAAGGAAGGCTTTGCAAAAACTGAAAACGAGCAATAAACGAACCCTCGCGGAACGAGGCCTCGCAAGCAAGCGAGTTACAGCTTAAACAAAATAAACAAGCCAAAAGCCAAGTGGGAAAAAGCAGGGGACAGCCAAACCAAGAGGTTCAGGAGGTCAATTTGGACAAAAAAGAGTTTTACAGGATCAGCGCAGGTGACCCCTCAGCAACAAAGCGATGACAGAAAAAGGTCTGTAGAAACTTTGCGCTGTCAGCGTGGAAGGACACGGATAAAGAGCGTTGGCCCGAAAACAAGGTCAGCGTGACTGTTAAATGTATTCACGCGATGACAGGAATGACAAAGAAGACACTGTGCGATGTCAGTGCAGCTGTTCTGAAATAAAATGCGCTGAGGCCAAAAAACAAATAAAATCGAACCAAAAACCCCCAAATCAGGGCAACAGGCTTTCAAGGCAATTAAAGCAGTTCCCAGGACGAACCAGGAAACAAACCAACAACAAATCAATCCCCAAACTTTGACAAAGAAGCAATAGTCAAATAAAAAACAAGGGTGAACTACAAAGAGACAAGCAAGCTCCCCAGCGGAGTCGCAAAATTGTTGGAGAGGTAAATCCCCTCTACGGATAGAGCCGATCCCTACTAGCCCAAAGGGGGTCTAGCAACAATCAAACAATGTTACACTGCAGGTTCCTAGTTGTGATTAATAAGTGGGTAAAAGAAACCTACTTGGATTCCAACGCTATGTTTGTCGAAGAGATGATCCTCTTGCTCCTTTGCTCCAGCCGATCACAGTCCTCCACTATCCTCGCGGACGGACACCTGCACAAGCAAAGAGAGAACAAACACAAGCGTAAAATCTACTAAAAACAACTATGTATCAGTCAGGAAGGATACAATTTACATTAACCATTCATAGGACAAATGGAAATGGAACCATAAGAGTAGTCATCTATCTTTATTAATCACAAAGTAGAGTAAGGTACAACTGAAGTCCTGACACTGAGTCCTTCTCTAGAGGGTCCAGCCAGCATGTCTTCCAAGCATTCACCTTTGAAGTGGATCTCCCAAGCCAAAGAGGTCTCTCTCTCACATACAAGGCAACAAACTTATGACCTTCCTCAAGCTCAAAAGCAATCCTCACAACACACCAAATGCCTACAAAAGGAGCACTAATGCACTAAGAATTCCTCAATCAAAGTCTATATTTTCCAAACTCACTAACTAGCTGCTCATGGCAATGGTGGAGGTTTATAAAGGAGCAGGAGTCTCCATGAATAGGTAAAGGATGAGCTTTCCCCCATGGTAAGTGGATGGTTAGTCGAACAAACATTCCAGAGAAAGGATGGCGACCTAAACAATGCTAACAACCAGTTATGGAGTGATCTGGAAGGCTGGCTGTTAGAACAAACTCGCCCAAACAGGATCAGCGCGGGTGCAAGACAGGGCTGGCGTGCTGGCATCGCAATATATTATAGAAGAGGTTTGGTCAGCACTCGATGATACAAGCGGAGGGCGCGCTGTCCGTGAAATTGGACCAATGCGGAAAACACGTGTGCTTCCGCGCTGGCAGCGCAACAGTTACACTATCCTCCGCCAGTCAGCGCGGTTATTTTAGAAACAAATGCGATGATCCAATTAACTTAGGCAAGGAGGGTTTTTAACCATTTCAGAGAGCATAGGCCAGGTGAATGTGGTTTTAGTACACAGTAGGGAGACTGATAGGGTGACAGTGACATTTTACTGTGTAACAAGAGGATGCCTCTTACCTGGAACTGGTAGCACTCCAAATGGTCGCACGGATTCGTCACAATCGTCACCTGAAGATCGCACACCAAAATCACTATTGTCGCTCTCCAATGAGGAAAAAGTAAAAAGTAATTTTTGTTTTTACCATTTTCACATGTTTATAGAATTTTTAACCCTAAATAGGTTTTAAAAGTCTTTTTTATGAATATTTTAATATATATTGTTGAAAATGGTTTTTACGCTTGTTTTTGTGCAGCGACAGGTTTTTATGCGACTTGGATGGTGAAAAAAGTTGTATTTTATACTTTTTCGGACTTGGTAAATACATGAAAAAGTCATTATAGAGTCATCTTTCTGCTCTTTTCTGACTCTCTAAACATGAAAAGAATGCCAAGTTATTCCTCTCGACTCGCTAAACGTAAATGAGAGGCGGTCATCTTTAAACTCTTTTCCGACCGTATAAAGACAAAAAGATCATCGGACCTTTTTCATTTCAGGTTCGTTAACAGTTATGAAACGCCATGGTTTCGATCACTTTTTTACTTTTTCAAGTCGAGATCACTAATCATGAAAAGTAATCCTCAATCGTAATGGTCGGGCAGTTCTTTCGAGCATTGTTTTATACTTTTTCAGGATCAAGAGACACAACTTTACGAAAAAGGACACCCCTAGAGTTTAGTTTTCTGCTGTCTTTTCAAACTCTCTAAACAAGAAAAGACGTCGAGTTCTTCCTTTTTCAGACTCGTTAAAACTTAATGACATCGAATTCCATCGAAATGACGCCTTACAAGCATATGCTATCCCCGTCACACTTTTCATAAAAAATAACCGAGGGACTCGCCAGAAATGGTGGGGAAAATGGAACCAGAATCATTGTCATGTCAGCAGTATGTCGCTCTTGAACATGGCACTTGTCTACCTTCGTGTCTGGGTGGGGACATCTCATCTCGTTTTTCACTTGCCTCCATGGGTTTGGGTGATCTTGTTTGGCCTCTCATCTGCTCGTTGCCTTGTCACCATGACCTATGATCATTTGATGTCAAATACTGCCAAGTCCACTGTTGTGCCGCCGATATGTTCAAGAGAAGTTGACCTCTGCGAAATAATCAACCTCCCTCTGATAACTCACATAATCCTAATTCACACAAAATATTACTCCCCTCTGTCTCGCGTCGATGATGTGGGAAACACTATGGCCCACCTTCGATCAAGGTCACTTCCTGTCGACTTCAAGGTCACTTCCTGTCGACTTCAGCTCATTATCCAGGAAGTTGACCTAGAGACTCCCTTCAGGTGCCTTGGAGCCTGCATGCCTCAATGGTAGGTTCTTTGTGTTTGATGCGAGGTTTTCATCATTGGCCTCCGATCGAATGATTCTACTGGTGTTCAATGCCAGCTCACTGATTCACACGCCGTAGATTGTACCTAAAGTACCTAGAGGACCATTTTCATTATTGGTGGTACCTATCGTGTCTGTTAATAGTTTTCATCGTTGACTGGTAATCAGACGATATTCCTGCATGTTCGACTTTGACTCCTATATTCGCATGCTTGAACTTTTACTTTGTTTAGGTCGAGATGGAGCGCAAGACCCTGGATTTTGTTTGTTAGAATCCAGGTTACGATTTTGTGGATTATTATGATCATTACATGACTCATTCACTAGATGGCTGCGACCATGCCTGAGTCTACTTATCGATCCTCACTGGATGGCTACGTCCGTGCCTTGGATCTAGATTTTTATGTACTCTGCTATGGATGGCTACACCCATACCACATATATCATGTACTTGAGATATCAGTTGTACATCTCCATGCAGGTTTTCCGGCAGCAGTGTTTTTGGTTGGACATGTTCTTGTAAAGCATTTCACCCCTCTCTCTCTCTCAGGCCTCATGCTTTAGGGGGCATATGTTACACAAAAATTTGTCACCATCCCTGTTACCCCTTCTCCTGCACGTTGGAGGACTCATTTCGGGACCTGTGAGAAGTGACATGACCTAGAAACACTTTCATTGTATGCCCCTGAGTATGAACTTCATTTGCCCTGAAGACATCTGCAAAAAACGCATAAAAACAACCCTTTTCCATTGGTGCGGTTTCATTGTGCATCACTCGCGCCAATGGGGGAAATCCTCCAAAGGGGGCGTGCCATTTGGCGCTCTGTCATAGAGTTGCACTTATGCCAGCCAAAATGGGTAGTGTTTTTTAACAAAACAACAGCCGAATATTCATCCTAACCCACTCCTGAACTAAATCTATCTTGAGTTGGGTGGTTTGGCTTTGAATCTCCATAGAGGGGAAGTGTTTTACCACCTCTCATGGAAGCTTCTTAGTGATAAGGCAAATCCCATGAATATTGTGGATGATCCCAACTCCCCCTCTCTATTAATAAAAGCTTGTCCATTTTCCTTAGGCAAGCTAGTTCCAAATATTGAGAATTGTCAAGTTCATGCTGCAAGAAGCCTTCTTCTTTCCCATAAGGCCAAATCTAAGTAAGGAGATTCTTGTCTAATAACCAAGGAGAGAGAGGCTTGTTCCCATTCCCAACAAGCTTTGTAAGACATGTGCTGTTGATCGCCCAACCAAAGGATGATTTGACGTCAGAACTATGGTTGTATTCTTCTTTGTTTATCAATAATAGACGACTATTATTATGGTTCCACTCTTATTTTCCTTTGTAATGATGATGAGTTATATCCTTTCTGACTGATATATAGTTGCATCTATTGGATTTTCTGCTTGTGTTTGTGTCGTTCCTTATATGTGCAGGTGTCCATTCATGGAGATCATGGGGATCGTGACCGGCCGGAGCAAAGGAACGGGAGCGTTGTATGATTGTTGCTAGACCCAATCTAGACCAGTAGGGATCGCCTCTATCCACAAAGGGGATTTACCTCCACAACGGTCACGACTTAGCATTTTTGGCATGGCGACGTGTGCCCAGGCACCCACACACGGCATGGCACACAATGACTCGGCCCTCCCGAAGGAAATTTGGGGTTTGAATGGGCACATGACCCGAACGAAGGCATGAGGGTAGGAATATATTTGAATCTAATACATAAATATACCTTGTGTAACACGCCCTTAAGGTATTCAACATTTTCTTTTGAATCTTTATAACACTTTAACATGTGCTAGTCCTATTTCAATGAGCAAGAAACTCAATGATA
>APFE030824773.1:18850-47247 GCA_000404065.3 Pinus taeda | reverse complement strand
ACATAAGAGAAACCGAATTGGCAACCCATTTGTTATAGCATCATATTAGCCAACATTGTTCATAGCAAGGCCTTGACTGACAGCTTTGTCTCTCATAAGATCAGAGCACAATGTTGGCGAGGCCAATGGCTTATAAACACCTTAGTCATTGTCTCTAAAGGTACATACCCACCTAGGTGTTCCTTGAGTATGACCTTCTAGGACAATTCTTGTCTTGGGTTCCCAGCCCTCAAAGAATACCGCTCCTCTTGCATACTCTTGTCTTGGATGCCCTACACATCCTCAGAGAGCATCAGATGCCAAATGATTACCCAATCATCCCATTCTTTCTTGCCAAGTGAAGACAAGAATGTTGTGTCTATCTCATCCCCTTGATCGAGGAAGAAATGCCCAAGTTTCCTCTGACAAGGAACTTGCCCAAGCTCCTTTGTAGTTGGGAACTTGTTAGAACTACCTCTTAGCTAGGGACTCATCCATTCATCAACAATGTCTTCTTCATGGGTCCTTCAGCTGCTTGATCTCCTTCATTCCTTCAATGTCATGAAGTCTTTGTTTGAACTTCTTCTTGGCAGGGTACTGGCCATTGATCACTTTCCCTCCCGGTTTGTCATGTCATTGCTCCCTTCATGGAAAGTGGCCTTCTTCATATATATCAAGTCCTTTTTGTCATCTAGCTACTCCTTTTTCATCTTGTCTATCCTTCATAATACTTATCACATGGATGCTTAGTTGAACTCGCTTGTTCCCATACTTTGATTTAGTGCCCCTTCATGACTTCATCGTGGTATTGCTTCAACACCAAATGGTGCTTTTGTTGGATGGCTTCTTCACCATGACATATTTGTAGAGTTGAATCGGTTATCTGCACCTTACTATCTCCAAGGCCTTCGTAGGCGTCAAGGGAACTTTATCTTTTTTCTTCCTTTGTCAGAGTTGCCATGCCTTCTTTCGAGAGATGTTGAGGAATCTTGTCAAATCGTTATTCTTTGTGACCATGATGTTCTTCACATGCTTGATCTCTTTCTTCATTTGCTTCTTCTTGGATTGATTAGTCAACCACCTTATACTCCTTATGAGAGCACTTCTTCATGTTGGCCTTTACTCCACTGTAGTACATGCCTCCGAGCATGTCGTTGGCGAAAGAGATCCTTTTATTCTTGCTTCTTGTCATCTTCTTTCACTTCTTGAGTTACACAAGCTTCTTCCCTTTTTCTCTTGTTGTTGTTGTCCTTCTTAAGTTTAGGACAATCCCTTTTGTAGCGTCCATATTCTTGGCATCCAAACCGTTGTACTTTGGACATGTAGTGGTCCCAACCAATTTGTTACTTTCCTTGCGAAAAGACTCTAAGGTATACTCAAAAGGGGACATATACTTACTTGATAGAGTTTGAGATGTGGTGAACTTGCTTTCTTCTTGACGACTTGAGGGCTTGCCTTCCTTAGATCTTGATGTTGTTCAAGTTGCTTTCTTCAAATGTACTTGCTTGATGACTTGACTCGTACTGCCTTTCATTTTTCAAGATGGTGTAGCTTGATGTAGGTCCCCCTTTGATTTGTTCTTCTTGTAGGTGCCTTTATACAAGGTGTTTCTTCTTGCTTTGTAGTCTTCCATGATGAATGATAGATGGTAGACCTTCTTGTCCTCGATGTGATTGAGACTTCTTGGCTTGATGCTTCGACCTTGCAGATGTTCTTGAGATTCCCTTTCCTTGATGTGTCACCTTAGCTCCGATACCACGTTGAAGAATCTGGGGCAATGGGGTATAGCGGGATTCTTCTAGACTTGATAACAATTTGTGAATCTCTTTTACAATCTATCGCGTTATCTTAATCTTCTTCTCTTCTTATTAATGCATGTGTGTTTACTTTCATCAAACTGGTGCCAAAAACATAAGAACAAGAACACAAGATGTTGGCTCTCTGCCAAGGAAAAACCTCTCTCTCTCAGAGAGGAAAACCCTTTCGTAAATTTCTCTTATTGAAGCTTCTTATTGGTCATTGCGAAGCCCTAGACCCTTGACAATGATATCCTCCCAGCACAAGTCGAGTCCTTCCTCCTCTCTGCACTTCGTTCCCTGGCACTGTGTCCTTCTTTCAACTTTTGATAGTCCATGGTGGACTAGCTCTAGAAGAGACTCCAGCCTTTGATCCTTAGCAAGATCCTTTACCAATGAAGAAACCTTCATTCCCTTGACCGACCGAGCCTTTCTCTTGATGTGAGGTTGCAGACTCGATGTACATCAAGTTTATTGCACCTGGGGCGATTTCCTTCGCGACAAGACATTGAAACCCCAAATTTCCCGCACTTGGGATGCTTTCGACAAGGCGGGACATGGAATCCCCGGGTTCCCTGCAATTTGGTGACTTTTATGGAGGAGGGACTGGGAGACCCCATGTCACGCTCCTATCCTAGTGGTAGTATTTCAACCACGCATAAGCGGGTGCGGCACCACCGTACTTTTTCTTTTACCAATACTTGAGTACACGGTCTGCGCCTACTTCAACACTCAATCAATTTTCCAATAAGTGTTCTTCACAATGCAGTGAAAATAACTTACCATAAACTTATCTTCAATTATTCTTTCAACACTCAATCAATTTTCCAATAAGTGTTCTTAACAATGTAGCGGAAATAACTTACCATAAATACTTTTTTAGTACTTCCACTATTTTCTCAACCTCAAAATGCCAAACGATGCAACCGTAGTGTGCTTCCCAAATCATCTTGTAACGCTCGCTTGAAGGAACACAAAGGTGTCCCAGGTGGCATAACAATGCATCCTTGAGGTGAAAATATGGAACTTGTTGACCCTCCAAGTGTGTCTAGTATGTGTTGCTAAATTCTCAGTGGCTTTTGTAGAGAAGTGGAAAATCAGAAGTCTCATGTCCATAACACAAACCTACGGTAGATGTCGGAAAGACCCAGAGAGTTGCGGAGCTCTCTTAGAGTGTTTGGGGTTGGCCAATCCCAAATGAATTGGATCTTGGCTATATCCACATGCACCCACCATTCATCAATAATATATCCCAGATACTGAACCTCGTGTCGTGTGGTCCTGTTGCACTGCCCATGGC
Source organism: Pinus taeda (assembly GCA_000404065.3). Lineage (NCBI taxonomy): Eukaryota > Viridiplantae > Streptophyta > Pinopsida > Pinales > Pinaceae > Pinus > Pinus taeda. The sequence goes on along the minus strand of APFE030824773.1, from coordinate 44,172 downwards.
CTGCACGACACAACTCCACACCTGAACTGCGAACATGTCCACCTGACTTTCCGATCCGTGGCACCCAAACTCTGCCCGTTGGTGCAGTCCATAGTGAGGGTGCATGGCCCGCATGCAGTGCGGCCTACCTGCCTAGACGGTAACCCGACCCACTCTACTTTTCCATGCTACCAAGTCTGACCCCCCTATGAAATCCACCCGCCGATGAGGCCCTCTTACCCGCGTCATTCTCTTCCTTCCATTTTTTCCCAACTCCTTCCTTCGCACTTATTCTGTGATGTGGAAGTCTGAGTTCGATGTTCCTTCGTCGAACGCCATCCTCCTTACTTATACACATCCTTTCGTCCAAGGGACGTATCTGTCGGGCATAACAAGGGTCGACTCCATCAACATGCATGCCCGGCTGACCTACCATATAACCTCCACAAACCCCATTCCAACGAATTGCCGCGTCCCTTCGTGTGCACTGTCGCACCCATGGGTCGACTCCAACACCTCACCGATTACACCCGCCGCTGCACGTCGCACACCCGCCCACATCCTAACTCGTCCGCACATGGTCACCTCTTTCATCTAGGCACCCAACAAGGGTCGCCTGCATGCCTTCCATCGGTGACTCACCCATCGTGTAGGTATCAAGGGGCGTGCGCCATGCCCAACACGGCGCGCTGGCTATGAGTGCGCCCATCACCGTCAAGCATAAGTGAATACCATGCCAAGACTTCGCATATAACCGAACTCTCACCCGAGTCGCATATAGCCGAACTCGAGTGCCTGTACTACGGGTTCGGTCTCTCGACTCTCGCAGGTGCTCCCGACTCGAATACCTGACATCCACCGTGTACATGGTAGAGGTTTCCGATGTGATGGGACATGGAAACCCTATATTTCGCACGCACTTGGGCAGCTATCATCACGGCAGGGTAGGGAAACCCCGCTTTCCCCACACTTGGACGGCTCCCATCAAAATAAGGCATGGAAACCCCAAGTTCCAGAGACAGACCACGCAAGTGGTTTCCACCCCGCCGCGAAATGGAAACCTTGATTTCGCAAGACTTGGGAGGTTCTTCATCGTTCCACGGCATGGAAACCATGAGTTCCATAAACTTTGTCGATTTCGGTCGCGTTGCGACATGGAAACCCAAGTTCCCCATGCTGGGGCCACAGGTTTCGCCCGGGTTGGAGATGGAGAACCCAGAGGTTCCCAGAATTAGGCAGTTTCCCTCATGCCACGAAACAGAAAGCCCCTGGGTTCCGCAGACTCAGGTAATTCTCTGTTGTTCCACGGCATGGAAACCCGAGTTCCCTACACCGAGGTCATAGTTTTTGTCATGGCAGGACATGGAAGACCCCGAGGTCGTTGTTTTCGTCATGCCATGGAATGGAAAGCCCCGTGTTCGGTAGACTTGGGCGACTGTTCCCTATCGTGCGATGACATGGAAACCCAAAGCTCCCCAAACTTGGGCGGTCATTCCCTGTCACAGGGTGACATGGAAACCTGAAGCTCCCCAAACTTGGGCGGCAGTTTTAGCCGCGACGTGAGTGACATGGGAACCCCGCGTGTCATGCCCCCAGGCCTATGGAAGTCTTTCAACTGTACTTGGCGAGGTGTGGAACCACCGAACACTTTCTTTTCACCAATACTTATGTTCATGGACTATGCCTAACCATTAGTCTACTTAGTTTGTTTTTCGTAACCAAGTATTATTATGTTTCCTTTATACCAATGAACACCCATACACATTCATTATCATCAACAATTATACATGAAGAACACAATTGCACAGTATAAAAGGGAGGGGAAACTCCCTGAATAATGAGTTTTCCCGAACACAATATATTATTCAACTTTACAATGTTACAAGGCTTTACAAGTATACTTGGGAAACACCAAGTTTCATACTTAGCCAATTTTACAAATAGGCAACACCTCCATGTGCCAACCGAGTTCCTTGCCCGAGCTGGGCGGGCGCGCCCTCACACGAGCTGCCAACTGCACTCCTCAGCCGAACCTCATTTACCGCTGCACGACGGGCGAGCGACCTCACCCAAGTCACCCCGCACTCCTTTTTGCATGATGGGCGGACGACATACCCAAGTCATTGGAGACACCTCCACATTTCTTCTTCCACGACGGGTGGGCGACCTACTCGAGTCACCTGTGTCACACTGAATGGCGGGCGCCTTCCTTACCTGCGCCCTCACGCGATAACCAAAACCTGTGCGTATTGTGTGTGCTTGCCCAAGGGCGGGTGCATATACGCCCGCACCTCTTTTGCGACCTGCTCCACTACTTCGCACTTTTTCCTTGATCACCAAATGCTCATGTTCAAACATCCATCTTCGAATGAATGCCATGTACTCCAAAGCCTTGCCATATTTATACTATCGGTTGGGCGAGTTGCTGCCCAGGCCGACTCGATCGCCGCGTGCCAAAACGCCCTTACACATCGCAAACTTTCCATCCAATTGTTGGTCGGCCAACAATCCTTCGTTCAAGTTACCCCAACATGTAAGTTGGCCTGTGGGTTTGAAAAACGCTCCCACGCTATAAACCAACCATCACTCCACCTCTAATGCACATTATACTTATGTCCCTTCACACATTTCAGTCGTAGAGTTCACACTTCACACCGATGGGAAGAAACCGAACCGCAGGTCCTTACATCGCATTCCCCAGACTTGGGTAGCAATTTTTGCTGTGACGCGAAATGGAAACCCCGTGTGTGTCCACTGACTTGGGTAGCAGTTTCCATCACGCCGCAAAATGGACACCTCGAGTTCCCCGGACTTTGGCGGCTGTCCTTGGCCCCACGACATGGAAATCTAAAGTTCCACAAACTCTCAGGTGATTCAGGGTGTGCCGCGACATGGAAATCGCGAGTTCCCCAGACGGGCAGCGGTTTCGAAACACCCAAAGTTCCTGAGACTTGCGAGTTGGTTTGCATCGTCATGGAAACCCCGAGTTCCCTACGTTGGGGAATTGTTGAAAACCCTGCGTTTCCATCGTGCCGTAAAATGCAGAAACTCATGTTTCCATCAAGGGCGAGACATGGAAACCCCAAGTTTCCCAGGCTTGGGCGTCAGGGCATGACTTGGAAACCCCCAGTTTCTGCAGGCTTGGGCACCACCGGTTTCGGTCATGGCGCAACATAGAAACCCTAAGTTTCCCCAGGCTTGGGTGCCGGGGCACGACTTGGAAACCCCAAAATGTTTTGCGTTGGGCCGAAGCCCCAAATATTAGGTGCGATATGGAAACCCCAAGTTTCCCCAGGCTTGGGCGCTGGGGCGCGACTTGGAAACCCCAAAATTAAGCATCGTCAGTTTCAGTCGTGGCGCGACATGGAAACCCCAAGTTTACCCAGGCTTGGGTGCCAGGGCGCGACTTGAAAACCCCAAAATGTTTTTCACCGGGCGGAAGCCCCAAATTTAGGCGCGACATGGAAACCCCAAGTTTCCTAGGCTTGGGCGCCAGGGCGCGACTTGGAAACCCCAAATTGTTTAGCGCTGGGCGGAACCCCCAAATTTTAGGCACGACATGGAAACCCCAAATTTTTGGCGTGACATGGAAGCCCCATATTTTAGGCATTGGGTGGAAACCCCAAATTTTTGGCACGACATGGAAGCCCCAAATTTTAGGCGCCAGGTGGAAACCCCAAATTTTTGGCGCGACATGGAAGCCCCAAATTTTAGGTGCCGGGTGGAAACCCCAAATTTTGGGCACTGGGGCGTGGCATGGAAACCCTAATTGTTCCCATGCTTGGGCGTCATGGCGCGACATGGAAACCCTAATTTTCCTGGGCTTCGGTGCCTTTTCCGTCGTGGCATGGAAACCCCAAATTTCCCGCCCCCAAGCAATAAAACATTGTCGTCTGGAGGAAGAGGCAAATGCGCGAGAGCAGGAGGGTTATGCGAATTTGTTTGTGAAAAGAGCGAAGCTCTGAATCGAGGTGAGCAAGGGCTGAATCTCAGTGGATCATGGCAGTAAGGCCACTCTGCCACTTACAATACCCCGTCACATATTTAAGTTGTCTGCAAAGGATTCTTCTCAACGACCGTTTGGAATTGAACTTCAAAGCTGCCCTGACCGAGATGAAATGTGGTCGCGATTTGCAAATGACACGGGCCCCTGGGGGCGACAAAGCGATGCCCCTACTGTGGGTCGAGATATAGTTGAAGAGTGACATGCACTGCTTCCAGTGTGGATTCTGACTTAGAGGCATTCAGTCATAATTCGACACACGGTAGCTTCGCGCCACTCGCTTTTCAACCAAGCGTGATGACCAATTGTGTGAATGAATGGTTCTTCTCGTACTAAGTTGAATTACTATTGCAGTGCGGTTCATCAGTACGGTAAAACTAACATGTCTCATGAAGGTCTAAACCCAGTTCACGTTCCGTATTGGTGGGTGAACCATCCAACACTTGGTGAATTCTACCTCACAATGATAGAAAGAGCCGGCATCGAAGGATCAAAAAGAAACGTCGCTATGAATGCTTGGCTTCCACAAGCCAGTTATCCCTGTGGTAACTTTTTTGACACCTCTAGCTTCAAATTCTAAAAATCTAAAGGATCGATAGGCCACACTTTCATAGATTGTATTCGTACTGAAAATCAAAATCAAATGAGCTTTTACCCTTTTGTTCCACATGAGATTTTTGTTCTCGTTGAGCTCATCTTAGGACACCTGCATTATCTTTTAACAGATGTGTCGCCCCAGCCAAACTCCCCACCTGACAATGTCTTCCACCCGAATCGACCTGTCGAAATGTGCCTTAAGGCCAAAAATAGGGGCAGTTCCCCATCTCCACCCCACGGAATAAGTAAAATAATGTTAAAAGTAGTGGTATTTCACTTGAGACAAAAATGGCTCCCACTTATTATACACCTCTCAAGTCATTTCACAAAGTCGGACTAGAGTCAAGCTCAATAGGGTCTTCTTTCCCCACTGATTCTGCCAAGCCTGTTCCTTTGGCTGTGGTTTCGCTAGATAGTAGATAGGAACAGTGGGAATCTCGTTAATCCATTCATGCATGTCACTAATTAGATGACGAGGCATTTGGCTACCTTAAGAGAGTCATAGTTACTCCCGCCGTTTACCCGCGCTTGGTTGAATTTCTTCACTTTGACATTCAGAGCACTGGGTAGGAATCACATTGCGTCAGCATCCGCAGGGACCATCGCAATGCTTTGTTTTATTTAAACAGTCGCATTCCCCTTGTTCGTACCAGTTCTGAGTCGACTGTTCGACGCCTAGGGAAAAGCCCCCGCTAGGGGGCATTCTATGCCCGTAGCCCAATCGGCACGTGACTACCCACCCTCGCCGCGAGACCAGCTCGGGTAGACTACCGACAGCCCACGAGTTGAGGGTGAAAACCTCTAGGCCCAACCCTCAGAGCCATTCCTTTTCCCAAAGTTACGGGTCTGTTTTGTCGACTTCCCTTACCTACATTGTTCTATTGACCAGAGGTTGTTCACCTTGGAGACCTGATGCAGTTATGAGTACGACCGGGCATGAACGGTACTCGGTCCTCCAGATTTTCAAGGGCCGCTGAGGGAACCCCGGACACCACAAGATGTGTGGTGCTCTTCCAGCTACTGGACCCTATCTTCGGGTGAACCGATTCTAGGGTGGGCAAGCTGTTAAAAAGAAAAGATAACTCTTCCCGGGGCCCCTGGAGACATCTCTGGATTTCCTAACGTTGCCGCCCACCGCCATGTCCCTGTTCAATAATATTAACCCGATTCCATTTTGATGCTCGTGCAGATTGCACCCATGATACAAGGCTTCCCCATCTCTTAGGATTGACTAACCCATGTCCAAGTGTTGTTCACATGGAACCTTTCCCCACTTCAGTCTTCAAAGTTCTCATTTGAATATTTGCTACTATCACAGATATCAACACTGGGGGCCGATCCACCCAAGCTCACGCCCGAGGTTTCTCAATGACCCCCGCGTCCTCCTACTCATCGGAGCCAGGCAATTGCTCTGACAGTCGAGTATCGGTTACGCGCTTCGGCGCCATCCGTTTTTGGGGCTAGTTGATTCAGCAGGTGAGTTGTTATAGACTCCTTAGCGGATTTCGACTTCCATGACCACCGTCCTGCTGTCTTAATCAACCAACACTCTTTGTGGGATCTATTTTAGTGTGCAATTCGGCACTGTAACTCAACTTTTGGTTCATCCCGCATCGCCAGTTCTGCTTACCAAAAATGACCCACTTGGAGCTCTCGATTCCATGGCACGGATCAATGGAGCAACCACACCCTCTTACCTATTTAAAGTTTGAGAATAGGTCGAGGGCGTTACGACCCCGAAGCCTCTAATCATTTGCTTTACTCGATAAAACTGGGGTGTGAGCTCCAACTATCCCGAGGGAAACTTCGGAGGAAACTAGCTACTAGATGGTTCGATTAGTCTTTCTCCCCTATACCCAAGTCAGATGAACGATTTTCACGTCAGTATCACTACGAGCCTCCACCAAAGTTTCCTCTGGCTTCGCCCTGCTCCGGCATAGTTCACCATCTTTTGGGTCCCAACAGGTGTGCTCGCACTCGAACCCTTCGCATAAGCTCAAGGTCGGTCGATCAAGCACCCCCTCAAGAGAGGGGATCTCACCCATCAGCTTCCTTGCGCCTCGCAGGTTTTCAAACCTACCGACTCGCACACATGTTAGACTCCTTGGTTTGTGTTTGACGACGGGTCGAATGAAAAGCCCATCGACCAACACCATGAGCGCGCAGGTGCATACAGCGCGCCACAAGGGCGCATGCTTCGTTCCTCGACCACTGCAGCGGCAAACTGACAGGCGGCAATCCACCCGCGCTTGTGACGATGCAGCAGCCCGTGTTGGTTTGCACCTCAAGTCGAGCGGCGAACCAGCCTGAGGCGTTCCACATCTGACCGAAACGAATTGACAGCCTCCATCCGCTTCCCTCCTGGCAATTTCAAGCACTCTTTAACTCTCTTTTTAAATTCCTTTTCATCTTTCCCTCGCGGTACTTGTTTGCTATCGGTCTCTCACCTGTATTTAGCCTTGGACGGAATTTACCACCCAATTAGGGCTGCATTCCCAAACAACTCGACTCGCCGATAATGCCTCGTGATGCGGTAGGGTCCTGGGCCTACGGGGCTATCACCCTCTCAGGCGCCACCTTCCAAGGGACTTGGCCCAGGTCCGCCACTAAGGATGCTTCTACAGACTACAATTCAGGCGACGCTGCCTCCCGATTTTCATGTTGGGCTCTTCCCAGTTCGCTCGCCGCTACTAGGGGAATCCTTGTAAGTTTCTTTTCCTCCGCTTAATTCTATGCTTAAACTCAGTGGGTGTTCTCGCTTGAGCTGACATTGCAAAGTTGGAGCTAAATCCACCCTACCTAATGGGAGGGCAAGAGAGAGCAAAGCAAGTTCGAGCAATGCCACACAAAGCCTGCATCAGGTAACGCCGACTGCCCATCCAAGGGGACAAGATCACCACTCACCGACGCACGCCACGAAACATCGCTTGAGGTATTTCAGCCAACCGCACCGCGTTGGGCACGGACGACCAACTCCGCTGCTCCCTAGCATATTGCAGGAAGCGCGTTTGAATGGGATGCAACGCCTAGACAGACATGCCCTCGACCGAGGCCTCGGGCGCAAATTGCGTTCAAAAACTTGATGATTCACGGGATTCTACAATTCACACTAAGTATCACATTTCGCTACGTTCTTCATCGTAATAAGAGGCGAGATATCCGTTGTCGATAGTAGTTTCCACGTACTACCAAAAAATCGGCCACAACACTAAATAGGGACACCCCCCACAACAAATCCAAGGCCAAGGGCCAAAGGGAGGGAAAACACATGAGAGAAAGAGAAACGAAGGTGCCTACCTCCCTCAAAGGAGGAGGCTCGAATAGAGAACAATCTCCCCGAGCTCCACGCCCTTGCAAAATGGGGGGAAGTGCATGGAACAACAATTGAGAAGGACTAGGCTGGCCACCCCTGGAGCTCGCACTACTTTTAGTCCTTCCCAACCACCAGTCCACAACAATTCCCCCTTTCTCTGTAAAGCTAGGGACCGAAAGGAAGAAGGGAAGAAGACAAGGTGAAAGAAATAGAGATCAAACGTGGCTACCGGCTCACAAGTGGAGGGCTCAAACAAAGCACAAGCCTCCCAAGCCCCGTGCCTTTGCAAAAAAGGGGGGCAATTAAAGGGGACGATGATTGAGGAGGACTAGGGTGGCCACCCCGGGAGCTCACACTATGTTTCTTCCTTCCCGAACACCAATCCACAACAATGCCACCTTTTCTCTGTAAAGCTAGGGGCCAGAGGGAAGAAAACAACATGAAAGAAAAGGACATCAACCGTGGTTACCGGCTCACAAGGGGAGGCTTCAAACAGAGAACAATCTTCTGCAACCCCGTGCCTGCGCAAAAAGGGGGGAACTGTAGGGGACGGCGATCGCGAAGGACTAGGGTGGCCACCCTGGGAACTCGCACTACATTTTGTCCTTCCCCAACACCAATCCACAACAATCCCACCTTTTCTCCGTAAAGCTAGGGTGCCAAAAAGGAAGAAAACAACATGAAAGAAAGAGAGATATCAAATGTGTCTACTGGCTCACAAGGGGAGGGTAAAACAGAGAACAAGCTTCCCAAACCCCCTGCCTTCACAAAAAGGGGGGAACTGCGAGGGACGGTGATCAAGAAGGACTAGGGTGGCCACCCGTGAACTCGCACTGCATTTCGTCCTTCCTGAACACCAATCCACAACAATCCCACCCACCTTTTCTCTGTAAAGCTAGGGGCCAATAGCAAGAAGGGAAGAAAACAACAGGAAGGCAAGAGATATCAAACGTGGCTACCAGCTCACAAGGGGAGGCTGAAATAGAGAACAAGCTTCCCAACCCCCACGCCTTTGCAAAAAGGGGGAAACTGCAGGGGATGACGATCGAGAAGGACTAGGGTGACCACCTCAGGAACACACACTACTTTTCATCCTTCCCAAACTCCAATCCACAACAATCCCACCTCTCCTCCACAAATATTAGGGGCAAAAGGAAGAAGGGAAGAAAAAAACACCAAAGAAACAAAGATCCCAAGAAAAGAGGGAAGCTCAACAGCACGCCGAGTAGATGTCCGCTAACCAGAAATAAATCGAACAAGGCACCCAATCAAAAAGAATCCCACCTCTTCACACCCCCCCACCTACATGTACGACACAACACCCTTTACAACATAATAAACATCAATCAAACAACCAAGCAAATAAATCACAACCTCAACTTGACCACTAGAAGAGACAAGGGTCATGATGAGACCAGTGTCTGGAGCACGTTACTGAAAGGTAAACAACCCCCCAACCCGCCACAAGGCTTCAAACGACAAATAGACTACTAATAACACAAACCCACCCCGTTGTTGCACCCCTCCGTGTACAAAACACCCAACAACCTTTCCAGTGAGAAAGTCAATGGGGGTCAAGAATAAAACTCCAAAGAGGAGTTGTCACGAGCGGACACTCAACGCCAGAGAAAGCCGCAGGCCACAAATACATCGATGGTGCAAGGCAACTGAAGGGAGGGATGCCCACAAAGTGCACACCATCAAACAAAGAAATGACCAAGTCCCACAAAAAACCCACAATCCAAAGGGAGGAACAAAGACACAACCCGCTACTTCTTTTTCCCTTAGAAGGGGAGTGCCTAAAGAGAGGACAAGGAATTCCGTCCACGGAAAAGGCATGAGATAAGACTGCCACCCTCTTGCCCACTAGCTGGGAAAATTGCGATCTCGATGGAGCTCAGACCGAGGGAGGGGTTTCTCATTACCTAGACACCCAACCCTTCCGCGAGGGCATTATCGAGGCGTGGTCAGGAGGGACTAGGGTGGCCAGCCCAATGGGTTGAACCGCTCTTCATCCATCCCACACTGACCCCACCCTGACAATTTCCCCTCACGGAAGGTTTGAGCTACCAAGCACGCGCGCAACCACTCCCTCGACCCAACCACCAGTGAAAAAGCTCACCCAAGCAACACATGAACCACCGCCGCCTTTTCGAGAGAACCAACTATGGAAGCTCGCACCCTTGTCCCATTCCTTCCAACGAACAAAAGACCGAGCACCGCCACTACAAATGAGTCTAAACTTTTTATCCATCTTATTTCCCGAGCACCTCAACCACAACAACCATGCCCGGCTGAACAAGTTGTCAGAAGGGCTTCCAAGAAACAAGCTTCTGAATCCCCCGCAAAAACACATTGGGGGAAAGAAAAACAAAAGATGGGTAGGACAAGCACAAGCATGGCTTGCAAGCACACACGAAAAAACAAGCGTTACCTCAAGGAAAGCAACAAAAAATGTTCCCGCCAAACACCAAACCCGCTTCCCTAGAGACACAGCACGCAGGCCCACATTGCAATTGAAACCCAACCAACTCGAACCAAAAAAGAAAACCCCTCTACCAATGATCCTATCGCAGGCTCACCTACGATAACCTTGTTACGACTTCTCCTTCCTCTAAATGATAAGGTGCAATGAACCTTTCACGACATCAACGGTGGTAGACCACCATCGTCGACACAATCCAAGCACTTCACTGGATCATTCAATCGGTAGGAGCGACGGGCGGTGTGTACAAATGGTAGGGACGTAGTCAACACGAGTTGATGACACGCGCTTACTAGGAATTCCTCGTTGAAGACCAATAATTGCAATGGTCTATCCCCATCACAATGAAATTTGAGAATATTTCCCAATCCTCTCAAACCAGGAAGAAAATCTTGTTGGCTGCATCAGTGTAGCGCACGTGCGGCCCAGAACATCTAAGGGCATCATTGACCTATTATTGCCTCAAACTTCCATGGCCTAAACTGCCATAGTCCCTCTAAGAATCTGGCCATGAAGGGGAACCTTTGCGTAGCTAGTTAGCAGGCTGAGGTATCGTTTGTTATCAGAATTAACTAGACAAATCGCTCCACAACCTATGAACGACCATGCACCACCACCCATAGAATCAAGAAAGAGTTCTCAATCTATCAATCCTTACTATGTCTAGACCTGGTAAGTTTCCCTGTGTTGAGTCAAATTAAGCCGTAGGCTCCACTCCTGGTGGTGCCATTCCATCAATTCCTTTAAGTTTCAGCCTTGCAACCATACTCCCCCCAAAACCCAAACACTCTGATTTCTCAGAAGGTGCTGGCGGAGTCCTTAGAGTAACATCCGCCGATTCCTGGTCGGCATTGTTTATGGTTGAGACTAGGACGGTATCTGATCGTCTTCAAGCCCCCAACTTTCGTTCTTGATTAATGAAAACATCCTTGGAAAATGCTTTCGCAGTGGTCTGTCTTTCATAAATCCAAGAATTTCACCTCTGAAAATAAAATATGAATGCCCCCGACAGTCCCTATTAATCATTACTCCGGTCCCGAAGGCCAACACAATAGGACCAGACTCCTATCACATTATTCCATGCTAATGTATTCAGAGCATAAGCTTACTTTGAGCACTCTAATTTTTTCAAAGTAATAGCACCAGAGCCGCGACCTAGCCAATTAAGGCCAGGAGCATGCTGCTGACAAAAGGGATGAAATGGCAGGTGCACACCAAGTAGGCAGACCGACCTTTACAACCCAAGATCCAACAACGAGCTTTTTAACTGCAAAAACTTAAATATACGCTATTGGAGCTGGAATTACCGTAGCTGCTGGAACCAGACTTGCCCTCCAATGGATCCTCATTAAGGGATTTAGATTGTACTCATTCCAATTACCAGACTCGATGAGCCCAGAATTGTTATTTATGGTCACTACCTCCCCATGTCAGGATTGGGTAATTTGCGCACCTGTTGCCTTCCTTGGATGTGATAGTTGTTTCTCAGGCTCCCTCTCAGGAATTGAACCTTAATTCTTCATCACCTATCACCACCATGGTAGGCCTCTATCCTACCATCGAAAGTTGATAGGGAAGAAATTTGAATGAAGCATCGCCAGCACAAGGGTTGTGCGATCCATCGAGTTATCATGATTCACCGGAGAAGCGGGCAAGCCCGCGCTGGCCTTTTATTTAAAAAATGCATCCCTTCCAAAGATTCGAGACTTGGTGGAAGTATTAGCTCTAGAATTACTACAGTTATCCGAGTAGTATGGTACCATCAAAAAAACTATAACTGATTTAATGAGCCATCCGCAGTTTCACAGTCTGAATTAGTTCATACTTAGACATGCATGGCTTAATCTTTGAGACAAGCATATGACTACTGGCAGGATCAACCATGTAGCACCCTCCCACTTCAAAGGGCATTCCTGGTGCTCTCTTACCAAGAGCCAACCTGAACACCCATCGAGTCAAAGAGATGTCAAAATATCATGTAAAAATTTTATGCCTTGCACCTCTCGCATACCAAGAAGGAAGCACACGCAACATTCGAAGGACAAGGTGAACAAATGGATAGACCTGCCAAGCCACAACGCACCAAGGCCACTCCAGAGTTTGCAACCACACCCCCGACCGACAAGAAAATGAGCGATCACTCACCCACTCAGCGAGCCCAGCTAGGAGTCCACCCAGACAGCAGCAATGGTGGACCTCGATCTACTTATCGCCTGCAGCAACCTCGATGCAAAGGGAAACAAATGGATAATGACCAACCATGCAACCTCTATATTATAAACGAGCCCCAACCCTCCCCGCTCAGCACCGAGGCCACCTAGGAATCCACCCGGACAGCAGCAACGATGGACATCGATATCCCGATCGCCTGCGGCAGCCTCGATGCGAAGGAAAAGGAAGGAAATAAAAATAGCATGACCAACCACAAATCCCATCGTAGAGAGGCCATACAAGCCTCCCCACCACACACTGATGCCACCTAGGAGTCCACCCGGACAGTAGCAACAGTGGACCTCGATTGGATGATTGCCTGCGGTAGCCTCAACACAAAGGCAAGGGAAGGAAATAATACAAGACAAACAGAGCCTGCAACACACCTTAGAACTGCCCCCCCAACCCTCCCCTCCCCGCACAGAAGCCACCTAGGAGTCCACCTGGACAGCAGCAACGATGGACCTCGATCGCATGATCACCTGTGGCAGCCTCAATGCAAAGGAAACGGAAGAAAATAAAACAACAAGACCAACCGAGCCCACAACCTCTCTTAGAAATGACCCCTGACCCTCCAGGCCATGCACCGCTCCAAATAGGAGGAGGGATCGGGTAGCTCCGCACCCCACACACCCTATGTACAGGCAACCTAGGATATTTCCAACAACTTTACCACCCGGACGATAAATAAGTTTCCCCTACAGCCACCTCCACGCAGAGGAGGGAGGTCGAAGCATTCCACCTCGACATCCTTCTTCCAGATAGCCCCCACCATCGACGTAGCGAGCCTCGTCCCCATTGGACCATGAGCGCATACACAACTGAAACAACAAATGCCCCCAAACCCTCCCCTCCTTGCACAGAGGCCACCTAGGAGTCCACCCGGATAGTAACAACGATGGCCCTCGATCGAATGATCACCTGTGGTAGCCTCAATGCAAAGAAAATGGAAGTGAATAAAACAAGGCCAACTGAGCAAACAAACTCTCTATAGAAATGCCCCCCGACCCTCCATGCCACGCACCGAGGCCACCTAGGAGTCCATCCAGACAGCAGCAACGGTGGACCTCGATCACTTGACTTCCTGCGGCAACCACGTGGTGAAGGCAAAGGAAGTTAATAAATGCAAATCAAGAGGCTCGCTACACAATACAAGAACATATCCAAACAAGAGGAGGGATCGGGCAGCCCCGCACCCCACACACCCTACGTACAGGCAACCTAGGAGATTTCCCACAACTTTACCGACCGGACGATGAATAATTTTCCCATATGGCCACCTCCACACGAAAGAGGGAGGTCGAAGCGTTCCACCTTGAAATCCTTCTTCCAGATAGCCCCCACCATCGACGTAGCAAACCTCCTCCCCATTGCACCATGAGGGAATACACAATTGAAACAACACATGCCCCCCAACCCTCCCCTCCCAACATGGAGGCCACCTAGGAGTCCACCCGGATAGCAGCAACGATGGACCTCGATTGCATGATCGCCTACAACAGCCTCAATGCAAAGGAAATGGAAGGAAACAAAACAAGACCAACCGAGCCCACAACCTCTCTTAGAAATGCCCCCCAACCCTCCCCGCCGTGCACCGAGGCCACCTAGGAGTCCACCTGGACAACAACAATAGTGGACCTCGATCACTTGACCACATGCGGCAACCACGATGCAAAGGCAAAGGAAGGAAATACATGCAAATCAAGAGGCTCGCTACACAATACAAGAACATATCCAAACAAGAGGACAGATCGGGCAGCTCTGCACCCCACGCACCCTACGTACAGGCAAGCTAGGAGATTTCCCACAGCTTTACCAACCAGATGATGAATAATTTTACCCTATGGCTACCTCCACGCAAAGGAGGGAGGTCGAATCATTCCACCTCGAAATCCTTCTTCCAGATAGCCCCCACCATTGACATAGCAAGCCTCCTCCCCATTGGACCACGAGCGCATACACAATTGAAACAACAAAATGCCCATAAACGTGGTGAATTAACATTTCCAACTGCAAAATCCTGCCATGCCTGCAAGATGCAAGGAAAAGGCCAACCCCTCGATCAAACATATGGGCCAACACATCTATCAAAACCTCAAAGCCAATGCAACCACAAACGATGTGCACTTTGAAAGGAATGTCAACCCTTGACTTTACAACAAGGAGAACAGTGCCTCACATCACCTGACGGAAAAAGAAAGCAAGAGGGAGGGTAGGTGGTTTACAACCAAAACCCTTCCACGTCACTCTTAAATGTATTCATCTCAACCGACAATGCCAAAATAGAAAAACTACAAGCACAAGAAACCGGCGCCATAAACAGCCGAACAATGAAGAGGCCAGCCATCACAAGGAGCCACACCACAACGACCCATACAACTCCGAGAACTTGGAGCAGTAGGAGAATTGTTCACATATGCCTCCAGGGACAAGCATGGACAACATTACCACTCATGCGCTACCAAGTGGGCATGGAGAGAAGATGAAAATCGGCTGCCCTACAAATGACCCAAGGCCATTCTTGAGGAAAACCCGAAAAACCATCTCAATTACCAACCCACCTTTCACACGAAAAGAAAAACCATCCGCACCAAATAGGGAGGAGGCGAACAATATAATGAGGAGCCAATTTCAATGGAGCCACACATGGCTACTGAGTGCAATCAAAATTTTCTGTTCGCAACAACCGAGGGGCACGACAGTGACATAGGCGCGACAGAGTTTTGGGGCTCCCATATGGGACCACAACAACAAAGTCTCAACGGAGCGCTGAGCAAACTTTCACCATTCTTATAGTTGGGATGGGCAAGAGGGACAGGGATGAGCATGGCCCACATTACTGCTCATGTGCTACCGAGTGGGGATGGAGAGAAGATGAAAATTAGCCACCCTACAAACGACCCATGGCCATCATTCAGGCAAACCCAAAAACACAACTTGCTTACCAACCCACTTTTCACACGAAAAGAAACCCTGTCGCTGGTATCATCTGGAGGGGCATGAGGGGACCAAGACGAGCCAGGGAGCCACACCACAATGACCCTAAGAACTTGGAGAGCAAAAGGGGAATTTTTCACATATGCCTCCCGTGACGAGCATGGCCAAGATTACCTCTCATGCGCTATTGAGTGGGGATGGACAGAAGATGAAAATCAGCCACCCTACAAGCGACCCAAGACCATCGTTCAGGTAAACTTGAAAAAACAACTCGATTGCCAACACACCTTTCACATGGAAAGAAAACCTATCGCTAGTATCATCTGAAGGGGCACGAGGGGACCAAGACGAGCCAGGGAGCCACACCACAGCAACCCATACAACTCCAAGAACTTAGAGAGCATAAGGGGAGTTGTTCATGTATGCCTCCTGGGACGAGCATGGACAACATTACCGCTCATGTGCTATCGAGTGGGGATGGAGAGAAGATGAAAATCGACCACCCTACAAACGACCCAAGGCCATCATTCAGGCAAACCCAAAAACACAACTCGATTTCCAACCCACCTTTCACATGGAAAGAAAACCTGTCACTGGTATCATCTGGAGGGGCACGAGGCGACCAAGACGAGCCCGAGAGCCACAGCACAAAAACCCATACAACTCCAATAAATTAGAGAGCAAAAGGGGAATTGTTCGCATATGCCTCCCGGGACGAGCATGGCCAACGTTACCATTCATGCGCTATCGAGTGGGGATGGAGAGAAGATGAAAATCAACCACCCTACAAACGACCCAAGGCCATCATTCAGGCGAACCTGAAAACACAACTCGATTGCCAACCCACGTTTCACATGGAAAGAAAACCTAGCGCTGGTATCATCTGGAGGGGCACGAGGGGACCAGGATGAGCCTGGGAGCCACACCACAACAACCCATATAGCTCCAAGAACTTAGAGAGTAGAAGGGGAATTGTTCACATATGCCTCCCGGGACGACAATGGCCAACATTATCGCTCATGCGCTACCGAGTGGGGATGGAGAGAAGATGAAAATCGGCCACCCTACAAACGACCCAAGGCCTTCGTTCAGGCAAACCCGAAAACAAAACCTGATTTCCAACCCACCTTTCACAGGGAAAGAAAACTTGTCGCTGGTATCATTTGGAGGGGCACGAGGAGGCCATGACAAGCTGGGGGGCCACACCACAACAGCCCATACAGCTCCAAGAACTTGGAGAGCGGAAGGGGAATTGTTCACATATGCCTCCCAGGACGACCATGGCCAACATTACCGCTCATGCGCTACTGAGTGGGGATGGAGAGAAGATGAAAATCGGCCACCCTACAGACGACCCAAGGCCATTGTTCGGGCAAACCCAAAAAGACAACTCGATTGCCAACCCACCTTTCACATGGAAACAACCCTGTCGCTGGTATCATATGGAGGGGCACGAGGGGACCAAGACGAGAAGGGGAGCTACACCACAACAGCCCATACAACCCTAAGAACTTAGAGGGAAGAAGGGGAATTGTTCACATATGCCTCTTGGGACGAGCATGGCCAACATTACCACTCATGCGCTACCGAGTGGGGATGGAGAGAAGATGAAAATCGACCACCCTACAAATGACCCAACGCCATCCTTTAGGCAAACTAGAAAGCACAACTCAATTACCAACCCACCTTTCACACGAAAAGGAAACCTGTCACTTGTATCATTTGGATGGGCACAAGGGGACCAAGACGAGCTAGGGAGCCGCACCAAAACAACCCATATGAGTTTACAAGGACGCCCTCGCTCAAATGAGTTTGTACGGATGCCCTCGAACAACCCCCCCAAACGAGTTGACATGGGCGCCATCGAACGACCTGCCCGTAAGAGTTTACATGGGTGCACACAAGACCGAAACAAAGGGACAAGGGAGAGCTAGGCAAACAAGCTTCACGAATGTGCACAAAGCCAACCTCGGGTCACAACTTAGCATTTTTGTCACGGGATCGTTCGCTTGAGCGCACCCTCACCCGACCCACCCGAATGACCCGCCTGAACGAATTGATGTGGAAGCCCTAAAACGACCCACCAGAACGAGTTTACATGGGTGCCCAAATGACTGTAACGAAGGGACAAGGGAGATCCGGGAAAACAAGTTGCAGGAACGTGCACAAAGCCAACCTCAGGTCACAACTTAGCATTTTTTGGTATGGTCTCATTCGCCTGGGAACGCCCTCGCCCGATCTGATCGAACAAGTTCACAGGGACGCACTTGCCTGACCAACCTGAACGACTTGACACGCACGCCCTCAAACTACTCACCGAAACGAAGGGACAAAGGAGAGCCGGGAAAACGAGTTGCACGAACGTGCACAAAGCCAACCGCGGGTCACAACTTAGCATTTTTGATACGGGGTCATTCGCTCGGGCGTGCCCTCTCCCGACCCGACCGAACGAGTTCACACGGATGCCCTCGCCCAACCAGCCCGAATGAGTTCACACGCATGCCCTCAAATGACTCACCGGAACGAAGGGACAAAGGAGAGGAGAGCAAACGAGCTACACGAATGTGCACAAAGCCAACCTTGGTTCACAACTTAGCATTTTTTGATATGGGCTCATTCACCCGGGCGTGCCCTTGCCCGACCCGCCCGAACGAGTTCACATGGATGACCTCACCTGACCCACCCGAAAGAGTTCACACGCACGCCCTCAAACAACTCACCGAAACGAAGGGACAAGGGAGAGCTGGGCAAACGAGCTGTGCGAACGTGCACAAAGCCAACCTCAGGTCACAACTCAGCATTTTTTGACATGGGCTTGTTCACTCGGGCACGCCCTCACCCAATCCACCTGAACGAGTTCACATGAACGCCCTCGCCTGACTCACCGAAACGAAGGGGCAAGGGAGAGTCTGGAAAACGAGCTACACGAATGTGCACAAAGCCAACCTCGGGTCACAACTTAGCATTTTTTGATACGGGCTCATTCACCCGGGCGCGCCCTCGCTCGACCTGCCTAAACAAGTTCACACAGATGCCCTTGCCTGACCCGCCTGAATGAGTTCACATGCACACCCTCAAACGACTCACCAAAATGAAGCGACAAAGGAGAGCCAGAAAAACGAGCTGCACGAACGTGCATAAAGCCAACCTTGGGTGACAACTTAGCATTTTTTGATACAGGCTCGCTCGCCCAGGCGTGCCCTCGCCGGACCTGCATGAACGAGTTCACACGCACGCCCTCAAACGACTCACCGAAACGAAGGGACAAGGGAGAGCCGGGCAAACGAGCTGCAGGAATGTGCACAAAGCCAACCTTAGGTCACAACTTAGCATTTTTTGATACGCGCTCGTTCGCCCAGGCGTGCCCTCGCCCGAATGAGTTCACAAAGATGCCCTCGCCTGACCCCCCTGAACGAGTTCACACGCACGCCCTCAAACGACTCACCGAAACGAAGGGACAAAGGAGAGTCAGGGAAACAAGCTGCACGAATGTGCACAAAGCCAACCTCAGCTCACAACTTAGCATTTTTTGATACGGGCTCGCTCGCCTGGGCGCTTCCTCACCCGACCCGACCAAACGAAATCACACGCATGCCCTCAAACGACTCATCGAAACGAAGGGAAAAGGGAGAGCCAGGCAAATGAGCTGCACGAACGTGCACAAAGCCAACCTCGGGTCACAACTTATCATTTTTTTATATGGGCTCATTCGCCTGGGTGTGCCCTCGTCCAACTTGCCCGAACGAGTTCACACAGACGCCCTCGCCTGACCCGCCTGAACGAGTTAACATGCATGCCCTCGCCCGACCCGCCTGAATGAGTTCACATGCACGCCCTCAAACGACTCACTGAAATGAAGGGACAAGGGAGAGAAAGGCAAACAAGTTGTACGAACGTGCACAAAGCCAACCTCAGGTCACAACTTAGCATTTTTTGCTACGGGCTCGTTCGCCCGGGCGCGCTCTCGACCGACCCACCCGCACGAGGTCACACGCACTCCCTCAAACGACTCATCGAAATGAAGGGACAAGGGAGAGTCAGGCAAACGAGCTCCACAAACATGCACAAAGCCAACCTCAGGTCACAACTTAGCATTTTTTTGATATGGGTTTGTTCGCCCGTGCGTGCCCTCGCCTGACCCGCCTGAATGAGTTCACATGGATGCCCTCGCCTGACCCGCCCGAATGAGCTCACATGCACGCCCTAAAACGACTCACCGAAGCAAAGGGACAAGGGAGAGCCGGGAAAACGAGCTACATGAACGTGCACAAAGCCAACATTGGGTCACAACTTAGCATTTTTTGATACGGGCTCGTTCGCCCGGGCGCGCCCTCGCTAGACCCGCCCGAATGAGTTCACACGGACGCCCTCGCTCGACCTGCCCAAATGATCTCACACGCATTCCCTCAAACGACTCACCGAAATGAAGGGACAAGGGGGAGCTCGACAAATGAGCTGCACAAACGTGCACAAAGCCAACCTCAGGTCACAACTTAGCATTTTTTTATATGGGCTCGTTCGCCCGGGCGCGCCCTCGCCCGACCCGCCCAAACAAGTTCACATGGACGCCCTCACCCGAACTGCCCAAACAAGTTCACACGGAAGCCCTCACCCGACCCGCCCAAACGAGCTCACACAAACGCCCTCAAACGACTCACCGAAATGAAGGGAAAAGGGAGAGCCATGCAAATGAGCTACACGAACGTGCACAAAGCCAACCTCGGGTCACAACTTAGCATTTTTTGATACGGGCTCAATCGCCTGGGCGCACCCCCGCCCGACCCACCCGAACGAGTTCACACGGATGCCCTCGCCTGACCCGCCCGAATGAGCTCACATGCACGACCTCAAACGACTCATCGAAACGAAGGGACAACGGAGAGCCGGGCAAACGAGCTGCATAAACGTGCTCAAAGCCAACCTCGAGTCACAACTTAGCATTTTTTGATACGGGCTCATTCGCCCGGGTGAACCCTTACCCCACCCACCCGAACGAGTTCACATGGACGCCCTCACCCGTCCCGCCCGATGAGCTCACACGCACACCCTCAAACGACTCACCGAAATGAAGGGACAAGGGAGAGACGCGCAAACGAGCTGCACGAACGTGCACAAAGCCAACCTTGGGTCACAACTTAGCATTTTTTGATACGGGCTAATTCGCTTGGGCGTGCCCTCGCCAAACCCCCTGAACAAGTTTACACAGACGCCCTCGTCTGACCCGCCCGAATGAGCGCACACACACGCCCTCAAACGACTCACCGAAATGAAGGGACAAGGGAGAGCCGTTCAAACGAGCTGCACGAACGTGCACAAAGCCAACCTCGAGTCACAACTTAGCATTTTTTATACGGGCTCGTTCACCTGGGCGCGCCCTCGCCCGACCCGCCCGAACGAGTTCACACGGACGCCCTTGCCCGACCCGCCCGAACAAGTTCACACGGACGCCCTCGCCCGACCCGCCCGAACTAGTTCACACGGATGCCCTCACCCGACCCGCCCGAACGAGCTCACATGTGCGCCCTCAAACGGCTCACTGAAATGAAGGGACAAGGGAGAGTCGGGCAAACGAGCTGCACGAACGTGCACAAAGCCAACCTCAGGTCACAACTTAGCATTTTTTGATACGGGCTCATTCGCCTGGGTGCGCCCTTGCCTGACCTACCCGAACAAGTTCACATGGACGCCCTCGCCCAACCCGCTCGAAACGAAGGGACAAGGGAGAGCCGGGAAAACGAGCTGCGCGAACGTGCACAAAGCCAACCTCAGGTGACAACTTAGCATTTTTTGATATGGGCTCGTTCGCCCGGGCGCGCCCTCGCCCGACCTGCCCGAACGAGTTGACATGGATGCCCTCGCCTGACCCACCAGAACGAGTTCACATGGACGCCCTCGCTCGACCCGCCCGAACGAGTTCACACAGATGCCCTCGCCCGACTCGCTGGAATGAGCTCACATAAACGCCCTCAAACGACTCACTGAAACGAAGGGACAAGGGAGATCTGGGCAAACGAGCTACACGAACATGCACAAAGCTAACCTCGAGTCACAACTTAGCATTTTTTGATACAGGCTCATTCGCCCGAGCGCACCCTAGCCCGACCCGCCCAAACGAGTTCACACGGACGCCCTCACCTGACCCGCCCAAACGGGCTCACACGTACACCGACAAACGACTCACCGAAATGAAGGGACAAGGGAGAGCCGAGAAAACGAGCTGCACGAACATGCACAAAGCCAAGCTCGGGTCACAACTTAGAATTTTTTGATACGGCCTCGTTCGCCCGGGCGCGCCCTCGTCCGACCCGCCTGAAGGAGTTCACACGGACGCCCTCGCCCGGCATGCCTGAACGAGCTCACACGCACACCCTCAAACGACTCACCAAAACGAAGGGACAAGGAAGAGCCGGGAAAACGAGCTGCACGAACGTGCACAAAGCCAACCTCGGGTCACAACTTAGCATTTGTTTGATACGGGCTCGTTTTCCTGGGTGCGCCCTCGCCCAACCCGCCTGAATGAGTTCACACGGATGCCCTCGCCCGACCTGCCCGAACGATTTCACATGCACACCCTCAAACGATTCACCGAAACGAAGGGACAAGGGAGAGCTGGGCAAACGAGCTGCACGAACGTGCACAAAGCCAACCTCGGGTCACAACTTAGCATTTTTTGATACGGGCTCATTTTCCCGGGTACACCCTCGCCCGACCCGCCCGAACGAGTTCACACACACGCCCTCAAACTACTCACCAAAACGAAGGTACAAGGAAGAGCCTGGCAAATGAGCTGCACGAACGTGCACAAAACCAACCTCGGGTCACAACTTAGCATTTTTTTATACGGGCTCGTTCGCCCGGGCGTACCCTCGCTCGACCCGCCTGAACGAGTTCACATAGACGCCCTCACCCGACTCACCCGAACGAGTTCACAGGTACGCCCTTGCCTGACCCCCCTAAACGAGTTCACATGCATGCCCTCAAGCGACTCACCAAAATGAAGGGACAAGGGAGAGCCAGGAAAACGAGCTGCACGAACATGCACAAAGCCAACCTCGGGTCACAACTTAGCATTTTTGATACGGGCTCGTTCGCCCGGGTGCGCCCTCGCCCGACCCACCCGAACGAGTTGACACGGACACCCTCAAACGACCCGCATGAACGAGTTTACATGGGCGCCCACATGACTGAAACGAAGGGACAAGGGAGAGCTGGGCAAACATGCTACATGAACGTGCATAAAGCCAACCTCGGGTCATAACTTAGCATTTTTTATACGGGCTCGTTCTCCTGGGCGCGCCCTCGCCCGACCTGCCCGAACGAGTTCACACGGACGCCCTCGCCTGACCCAACCAAATGAGTTCACACGGACGCCCTCGCCCGACCCGTCCGAACTTGTACACGGATGCCCTCAAACGACCCACCCAAACGAGTTTACATGGGCACCCGCACGACCGAAACGAAGGGACAAGGGAGAGATGGGCAAACGAGCTACACGAACGTGCACAAAGCCATCCTTGGGTCACAACTTAGCATTTTTGATACGGGCTCGTTCGCCCGGGCGCGCCCTTGCCCAAACAACCCGAACGAGTTTACACAGACGCCCTTGCCCGAACGACCCGCCCGAACGAGTTGACACGGACGCCCTCACCCAACCCGCTTGAACGAGTTGACACGGACGCCCTCGCCCAACCCACCTGAATGAGTTGACACAGACGCCCTCGCTTAAATGAGTTTACATGGGCACCCTCACTTCCAAAATGAAGGGACAATAGAGAGCAAGGCAAACGAGCTTCACAGACGTGCACAAAGGCCACCTCGGGTCAGAACTTAGCATTTTTAATATGGGCTCGTGTGGCTGGGCGCGCCCTCGCCCGACCCGCCCGAACGAGTTTGCACGGATGCCCTCATCCGACCCACTCGAACGAGTTGACACGAACGCCCTCGCTCAACCTACCCAAACAAGTTTGCACGGATGCCCTCGCCCGAACGAGTTTGCACGGACACCCTTGCCCAACCCGCCCGAATGAATTTGCACGGACGCCCTCTCCTGAACGACCCACCTGAATGAGTTTGCACGGACGCCCTCTCCTAAATGACCCGCCCGAATGAGTTTGCACGGATGACCTTGCACGACCTGCCCGAACGAGTTTACATGGACGCCCTCGCCCGACCCACCTAAACGAGTTTACATGGGTGCCCTCAAACGACCCGACTGAACGAGTTTTCATGGCAAACGACCTTCCCAAACGAGTTTACATGGGTGCCCTCAAACGACCCGCCCGAACAAGTTTACATGGCAAACGACGTGCCCGAACGAGTGTTTACATGGCAAACAACCCGCTCGAACGAGTTTACATGGGCTCCGACACATGACCAAAATGAAGTCACAAGGGAGATTCGGGTGAACGGGCAGCATGATCATGCACAAAGCCCACCCCCAGTCACAACTGTGCATTTTTTATACGGCCACGTGTGCCCTGGGTGCCGTCACACGACATGGCACGACCTGACCCGACCTGCCCCAATGCGTTTGCATGGGCACCCACACACGACACGTCCCAACCCACCCGAACGAAATTTGGGGTTTCCATGGGCGCACGACCCGAACGAAGGCACGGGGGAGCGTCAAGCAAATGGGCCACACGGAAGTGCAGAAGACACATGGGCGGTCATGTCTTAGCATTTTTGGCACAGCCACGTGTGCCCGAGCACCCACACACGGCCCGGCCGACCTTGGGGGAGCCGACCCAACCCACCCGAACACATTTGCACGGGCACCCAGACACGACATGACACGACCCGACCCGAACAAAAATTGGGGTTTCCTTGTATGCACAACCCAAAAGAAATTTGGGGTTTCCATGGGTGCGCGACCCGAACGAAGGCACAAGGGAGCGTCGGGCAAATGGGCCACACGATTGTGTATAAGGCACATGGGGGGTCATGACTTAGCATTTTTGGCACTGCCACGTGTTCCCGAGCACCCACGCATGACACGACCCGACCCACCCGAACGAAATTTGGGGTTTCCATGGGTGCACGACCCGAATGAAGGCACGAGAGAGTGTCGGGCAAACGGGTCGCGTGAACATGCAGAAGGCACACAGGTACATTTTTTGCATGGCCACATGTTCCCGAGCACCCACGCACTGCACAGCATGACCCGACCCAACTCGCCCCAACACCTTTGCACGGGCACCCACACATGACATGACCCGACCCACCCGAATGAAATTTGGGGTTTCCATGTGTGCATAGCCCAAACGAAATTTGGTCTTTCCACGGGTGCACGACCCGAACGAAGGCCCGAGCGAGTGTCGGCCAAATGGGCCACACAAACGTGTAGAAGACACACGGGCAGTGACGACTTAGAATTTTTGGCACGACCACGTGTTCCGGGGCACCCACACACGTCACGACACGACCCGACCCACCCTGGGCGAGCTGACCCGAATCGCCCGAACGAAATTTGGGGTTTCCATGGCTGCATGACCTGAACAAAGAAGGCACACAGGCGGTCATGACTTAGCATTTTTGGCATGGCCACGTGTGCCCGGGCACCCACACATGGCACGACACACGATGACTCGGCCCGCCCGAAGGAAATTTGGGGTTTGAATGGGCGCACGACCCGAACGAAGGAACGATGGTAGGAATATATTTGAATCTAATACATAAATATACCTCATGTAACATGCCCTTAAGGTATTCAACATTTTCTTGTGACTCTTTATAACACTTTAACATGTGGTAGTCCTATTTCAATGAGCAAGAAACTCAATGATAAATATAATATA
>APFE030824773.1:5000-18556 GCA_000404065.3 Pinus taeda | reverse complement strand
ACTAGGGAGGTATTCATAAATCATTACAAGGTGTTTGGCTATTTTTCAATCTTGAATAATTCACATAAGAGAAACCAAATTGGATACCCATCTGTTATAACATCATATTAGCCAACATTGTTCATAGAAAGGCCTTGACTAACAACTTTATCTCTCATAATATCATAGCACAATGTTGGTGAGACCAATGGCTTATAAACACCTTAGTCATTGTCTCTAAAGGTACATACCAACCTAGGTGTTCCCTGAGTATGACCTTCTAGGACAATTCTTGTCTTGGGTTCCCATCCCTCAAAAAATACGGCTCCTCTTGCCTACTCTTGTCTTGGATGCCCTACACATCCTCAAAGAGCATCAGATGCCAAATGATTACCCAATCCTCCCATTCTTTCTTGCCAAGTGAAGATAAGAATGTTGTTTCTATCTCTTCCCCTTGATCGAGGAAGACATGCCCAAGTTTCCTCTGAGAAGGAACTTGCCCAAGCTCCTTTGTAGTTGGGAACTTGCTAGAACTCCCTCTTAGCTAGGGACTTGTCCATTCATCAACAATGTCTTCATCATGGGTCCTTTAGCCGCTTGATATCCTTCATTCCTTTGACATCATGAAGTCTTTTTTTGAAATTCTTCTTGGCAGGGTACCGGCCATTGATCACTTTCCCTCCCAGTTTGTCGTGTAATTGCTCCCTTCGTGGAAAGTGGCCTTCTTCATATATATCAGGTAATTGTTTTCATCTAGATACTCCTTTGTCATCTTGTCTATCCTTCATAATACTTATCACATGGATGCTTAGTTGTACTCGCTTTTTCCCATACTTTGATTTAGTGCCCCTTCATGACTTCATCGTGGTATTGCTTCAACACCAAATGGTGCTTTTGTTGGATGGCCTCTTCACCATGACATATTTGTAGAGTTGAATCGGTTATCTACACCTTACTATATCCAAGGCCTTCGTAGGTGTCAAAGTTCCTTTATTTTTTTCTTCCTTTGTCAGAGTTGCCATGCCTTCTCTCTAGAGATGTTGAGGAATCTTGTCAAATAGTTATTCTTTGTGACCACAATGTTCTTCACATGCTTGATCTCTTTCTTCATTTGCTTCTTCTTGGATTGATTATTCAACCACCTTATACTCCTTATGAGAGCACTTCTTCATGTTTACCTTTACTCCACTGTAGTACATGCCTCTGAGCATGTCGTTGGAAAAAGAGATCCTTTTATTCTTGATCGTGATTCTAGGACTTTTCCCATGACCCAATCAATATATATGATGACATGGCCTAAACTTTGATGCATACATACCTCATCTTGATTATTCTTTTATCATCTCAGCTTTATTTGATAGTTCTCCTCGATTGATGTAGCCTTTCTTGCTTCATCTTCTCTTGCCTGTGTATAAATGGTACCCCCATTGAGACCTCTACCCCCTTTGAAAGAAGACTTTAAGAAAAAAGGTTGACTTAGTCATAAGAGGATCTTCCTTCTTTTTCTTCTTGTCGTCTTCTTTCACTTCTTGAGTTCCATGAGCTTCTTCCCTTTTCCTCTTGTTGTTGTTGTCCTTCTTAAGTTTAGGACAATCCCTTTTGTAGCATCCATATTCTTGGCATCCAAACCGTTGGACTTTGCATGTGTAGTGGTCCCAACCAATTTGTTACTTTCCTTGCAAAAAGACACTGAGGTATACTCAGAAGGGGACATATACTTACTTGATAGAGTTTGAGATGTAGTGAACTTTCTTTCTTCTTGAAGACTTGAGGGCTTGCCTTCCTTAGATCTTGATGTTGTTCAAGTTGCTTTCTTCAAATGGACTTGCTTGATGACTTGACTCGTACTGCCTTTCATTTTTCAAGATGGTGTAGCTTGATGTAGGTCCCCCTTTGATTTGTTCTTCTTGTAGGTGCCTTTATACAAGGCGTTTCTTCTTGCTTTGTAGTCTTCCATGATGAATGATAGATGGTAGACCTTCTTGTCCTCGATGTGATTGAGACTTCTTGGCTTGATGCTTCAACCTTGCGGATGTTCTTGAGATTCCCTTTCCTTGATGTGTCACCTTAGCTCCGATACCGTGTTGAAGAATCTGGGGAAATGGGGTATAGAGGGATTCTTCTAGACTTGATAAAAATTTGTGAATCTCTTTTACAATTTATCGTGTTACCTTAATGTTCTTCTCTTCTTATTAATGCATGTGTTTAATTTCATCAAACTGGTGCCAAAAACATAAGAATAAGAACACAAGATGTTGGCTCTTTGCCAAGGAAAAACCTCTCTCTCTCAGAGAGGAAAACCCTTTCGTAAATTTCTCTTATTGAAGCTTCTTATTGGTCATTGTGAAGCCCTAGACCCTTGACAATGATATCCTCCCAACACAAGTCGAGTCCTTCCTCCTCTCTGCACTTTCTTTCTTTAGCACTTCGTTCCCCGGCACTGTGTCCTTCTTTCAACTTTTGATAGTCCATGGTGGACTAGCTCTACGAGAGACTCCAACCTTTGATCCTTAGTGAGATCCTTTACAAATGAAGAAACCTTCATTCTCTTGACCGAGCGAGCCTTTCTCTTGATCTGAGGTTGCAGACTCGATGTACACCAAGTTTACTGCACCTGGGGCGATTTCCATCGCGACGAGACATGGAAACCCCAAATTTCCTGCACTTGGGATGCTTTCGACAAGGTGGGACATGGAATCCCCGAGTTCCCTTCAATTTGGCAACTTTTGTGGAGGAGGGACTCGGAGACCCCATGTCACGCTCCTATCCTAGTGGTAGTATTTCAACCACGCATAAGCAGGTACGGCATTGCCGTACTTTTTCCTTTTACCAATACTTGAGTACACGGTCTGCGCCTACTTCAACACTCAGTCAATTTTCTAATAAGTGTTCTTAACAATCAGCGAAAATAACTTACCATAAATTTATCTTCAATTATTCTTTCAACACTCAATCAATTTTCCAATAAGTGTTCTTAACAATGAAGCAAAAATACCTTACCATAAATACTTTTGTAGTACTTCCACTATTTTCTCAACCTCAAAATGCCCAACAATGCAACTGTAGTGTGCTTCCAAAATCATCTTGTAACGCTCACCTGAAGGAACACAAAGGTTTCCCAGGTGGCATAACAATACATCCTTGAGGTGAAAATATGGAACTTGTTGACCCTCCAAGTGTGTGTAGTATGTGTTGATGAACTCTCAGTGGATTTTGTAGAGAAGTGGAAAATCGGAAGTCTCATGTCCATAACACAAACCTATGGTAGATGTTGGCAAGACCCAGAGAGTTGCGGAGCTCTCTTAGAGTGTTTGGGGTTGGAAAATCCCGAATGAATTAGATCTTGGCTATATCCAGATGCACCTACCATTCATAAATAATATATCCTAGATACTGAACCTTGTGTCGTGTGGTTGTGCTGCACTGCCCGCATCCTACACGACACAACTCCACACCTAAATTGTGAACCTGTCCACCCGACTTTCCATTCTACGGCACCCAAACTCTGCCCAACGGTGTAGTCCATAGTGAGGGTGCATGGCGCGCATGCAGTGTGGCTTACCTGCCTGGACGGTAACCCGCCCCTCTGCCTGTCCGCGCTACTAAGTCTGACCCACCCTCTGTAATCCGCCTGCCGGTGCGACCCTCTTACCCACGTCCTTCTCTTCCTTCCGTTTTCGCCCAACTCCTTCCTTCGCACTTGTTCTATGATGTGGAAGTCTAAGTTCGATGTCCCTTCGTCGAATTCCATCCTCCTTACTTATACGCATCCTTTCGCCCAAGGGACGTGTCTCTCAGGGATAACAAGGGTAAGATCCATCAACATGCATGCCCGACTGACCTGCCACATAACCTCGACACACCCCATTCCAACGAACCGCCACGTCCCTTCGTGTGCACCGTCGCACCCATGGATCGGCTCCAACACCTCGCCGATTACACCCGTCACTGCACATCACACACCCGCCCGTGTCCTAACTCATCCGCACATGGTCACCTCTTTCATCTGGGCACCCAAAAAGGGTCGCCCGCACGGCTTCCATCGGTGACTCGTCCATCATGCAGGTATTAAGGGGCGTGTGCCATGCCCAAAACAGCGCGCCCGCTATGAGTGCACCCATCACAATTGCGCATAAGCGAATTTCGTGCCAAGACTTCGCATATAACCGAACGCTCACCCAAGTCGCATATAGCCAAACTCGAGTGCTCGTACTACGGGTTCGATCTCTCGAATCTCTCGGGCGCTCCCGAATCGAATACCTGACACCCCCCGCGTACGTGGTAGAGGTTTTCGGCTTGATGGGACATGGAAACCCTAGATTTCGCACGCACTTGGGCTGTTGTCATCACAGTGGGGCAGGGAAACCCCACTTTCCCCGCACTTGGACGGCTCCCATTGCAACGAGGCATGGAAACCCCAAGTTCCAGAAACAGACCAGGGAAGCGGTTTCCACCCCGCCACGAAATGGAAACCCCGAGTTCGCAAGACTTGGGAGGTTCTTCATCGTTCCGCGACATGGACACCATGAGTTCCATAAACTTTGCCGATTTCGGTCGTGTTGCAACATGGAAACCAAAGTTCCCCACGCTGGGGCCGTGGTTTTCGCCCGGGCGGGAGATGGAGACCCCAGAGGTTCTCGGAATTAGGAAGTTTCCCTCATGCCATGAAACAGAAAGCCCCTGGGTTCTGCAGACTCGACCGGTTCTCTGTCGTTCCACGACATGGAAACCCGAGTTCCCTGCATCGAGGTTGCGGTTTCTGTCGTGGCAGGACATGGAAGACCTCGAGGTCGCGGTTTCTGTCATGCCACGGAATGGAAAGCCCTATGTTCGATAGACTTGGGCGGCCATTCCCTGTCGCGCGATGACATGGAAACGCGAAGCTCCCCAAACTTGGGCGGTCGTTCCCTATCGCGCGGTGACATGGAAACCTGAAGCTCCCCAGACTTGGGTGGCAATTTTAACCGTGGCACGAGCGACATGGGAACCCCACGTGTCATGCCCCCAGGCCTACGGTAGTCTTTCAACCGTACTTGTCGAGGTGCAGCACCACCGAACACTTTCTTTTCACCAATACTTATGTTCATGTACTACGCCTAACCATTAGTCTACTTAGTTTGTTTTTCGCAACCAAGTATTATTATGTTTCCTTTATACCAATGAACACCCATGCACATTCATTATCATAAAAAATTATACATGAAGAACACAATTTCACAGTATAAAAGGGAGGGGAAACTCCCTGAATAATGAGTCTGCCTGAACACAATATATTATTCAACTTTACAACGTTTACAAGGCTTTACAAGTATACGTGGGAAACACCAAGTTTCATACTTAGCCAATTTTACAAATAGGAAACACCTCCATGTTCCAACCGAGTTCCTTGCCCGAGCTGGGCAGGCGTGCCCTCACACGAGCTACCAACTGCACTCCTCAACCGAACCTCGTTTACTGCTGCACGACGGGCAAGCAACCTCACTCGAGTCACCGTGCATTTCCTTTTGCACGACGGGCGGGCGACCTACCCGAGTCACCGAAGGCAACTCCTTATTTCTTCTTCCACGACGGGTGGGTGACCTATCCGATTCACCCGTGTCACACCGAATAGCGGGCACCTTCCTTACCCGCGCCCTCACCCGATAACCGAAACTTGTGCGTATCATGTGTGGTTGCCCAAGAGCGGGCGCATATACTCCCGCACCTATTTTGCGACCTGCTCCACTACTTCACACTTTTTTCTTGATCACTGAATGCTCATGTTCGAACATCCATATTCGAATGAATGCCAAGTGCTCCAACGCCTTGCCATATTTATACGAGTGGTTGGGCGAGTCGCTTCCCAGGCCGACTTGACCGCCGTGTGCCAAAATGCCTTTTTACATCACAAACTTGCCATCCAATTGTTGGTCGGCCAACAATCCTTCGTTCAAGTCGCCCCAACATGTAAGTCAGCCCGTGGGTTTGCCAAACGCTCCCACGCTGTAAACCAACCATCACTCCACCTCTAATGCGCATTATACTTATGTCCCTTCACACATTTCAGTCGTAGAGTTTGCACTTCGCTCCGACGGGAAGAAACCGAACCGCAAGTCCTTACACCACGTTCCCCAGACTTGGGTAGCAATTTTTGCTATGACGCAAAATGGAAACCCCGTGTGTGTCCACTGACTTGGGTAGCAGTTTCCATCGCGCTGCAAAATAGACACCCTGAGTTCCCTGGACTTTGACGACTTTTCGTGGCCCCACGACATGGAAATCCAAAGTTCCACAGACTCTCGGGCGATTCAGGGTGTGCCCCGACATGGAAACCGTGAGTTCCCCAGATTTGGGCAGCGGTTTTGAAACATCCCAAGTTCCCGAGACTTGTGAGATGGTTTGCATCGTCATGGAAACCCCAAGTTCCCCTCATTGGGTAATTGTTGAAAACCCCGCGTTTCCATCGTGCCGTAAAATGCGGAAACCCATGGTTCCATAAAGGGCGGGACATGGAAACCCCATGTTTCCCAGGCTTGGGCGCGACTTGGAAACCCCCAGTTTCCACAGGCTTGGGCGGCGCTGGTTTCGGTCGTGGCGCGACATGGAAACCCTAAGTTTCCCTAAACTTTGGTGCCGTGGTGCGACTTGGAAACCCCAAAATGTTTTGCGCCAGGCGGAAGCCCCACATTTTAGGTGCGACATGGAAACCCCAAGTTTCCCCAGGCTTGGGTGTCGGGGTGCGACTTGGAAACCCCAAAATTAAGCGCAACCAGTTTCAGTCGCGGTGCGACATGGAAACCCCAAGTTTCCCCAAGCTTGGGAGCCCGAGCATGACTTGGAAACCCCAAAATGTTTTGCGCTGGGCAAAAGCCCCAAATTTTAGGTGTGACATGGAAACCCCAAGTTTCCCCAGGCTTGGGCGCCGGGGTGAGACTTGGAAACCCAAAAATTTTTAATGTCAGGCGGAACCCCAAAATTTTAGGCGCAACATGGAAACCCCAAATTTTTGGTGCGACATGGAAGCCCTAGATTTTAGGCGCTGGGTGGAAACTCCAAATTTTTGGCGTGACACGGAAGCCCCAAATATTAGGCGCCAGGTGGAAACCCCAAATTTTTGGCGCGACATGGAAACCCAAAATTTTAGGCACCAGGTGGAAACCCCAAATTTTGGGTGCTGGGGCACTGCATGGAAACCCCAATTGTTCTCATGCTTGGGCGCCGTGGTGCGACATGGAAACCCCGATTTTCCCGGGCTTCGATGCCTTTTCTATTACGACGTGGAAACCCCAAATTTCCCACCCCCAAGCAATAAAAAATTATCGTCTGGAGGAAGAGGCAAAGGCACGAGAGCAGGAGGGTTGCGCGGATTTGTTTGTGACAAGAGTGAAGCTCTGAATCAAGGTGACCAAGGGATGAATCTCAGTGGATCGTGGCAGCAAGGCCACTCTACCACTTACAATACCCCGTCGCGTATTTAAGTCATCTGTAAAGGATTCTTCTCAACGACCGTTTGGAATTGAACTTCAAAGCTGCCCCGACCGAGATGCTTCACGGTCGCGGTTTGCAAATGACACGGGCCCTTGGGGGTGACAAAGTGACGCCCCTACTGCGGGTCGAGATACATTCGAAGAGTGACATGCACTGCTTCTAGCATGGATTCTAACTTAGAGGTGTTCAGTCATAATCTGACACACAGTAACTTCGTGCCACTGGCTTTTCAACCAAGCGCAACGACCAATTGTGTGAATCAACGGTTCCTCTCGTACTAAGTTGAATTACTATTGTGGTGCGTTTCATCAGTAGGGTAAAACTAACCTATCTCATGTTGGTCTCAACCCAGCTCACGTTCCCTATTGGTGGGTGAACAATCCAACACTTGGTGAATTTTTCTTCACAATGATAGGAAGAGCCGACATCAAAGGATCAAAAAGCAACGTCACTATGAACGCTTGGCTGCCACAAGCCAATTATCCCTGTGGTAACTTTTTTGACACCTCTAGCTTCAAATTCCGAAAATCTAAAGGATCGATAGGCCACGCTTTCACGGTTTGTATTCATACTGAAAATCAAAATCAAATGAGCTTTTACCCTTTTGTTCCACACAAGATTTTTGTTCTCGTTGAGCTCATCTTAGGACACTTGCGTTATCTTTTAACAGATGTGTCGCCCCAGCCAAACTCCCCACCTGAAAATGTCTTCCGCCCAGATCGACCCACCGAAACGTGCCTTAAGGCCAAAAATAGGGGTAGTGCCCCGTATCCACCCCATGGAATAAGTAAAATAACATTAAAAGTAGTGGTATTTCACTTGCGCTAAAAACGACTCCCACTTATTCTACACCTCTCAAGACATTTCACAAAGTTAGACTAGAGTCAAGCTCAACAAGGTCTTCTTTCCCCGCTGATTTTGCCAAGCCCGTTCCCTTAGCTATGGTTTCACTAGATAGTAGATAGGGACAGCGGGAATATTGTTAATCCAATCATGTGCGTCAGTAATTAGATGACGAGGTATTTGGCTACCTTAAGAGAGTCACAGTTACTCCTGTCGTTTACCCGCGCTTGGTTGACTTTCTTCACTTTGACATTCAGAGCACTGGGCAGAAATCACATTGCGTCAGCATCCATAGGGAACATCGCAATGCTTTGTTTTAATTAAACAGTCAGATTCCCCTTGTCCGTACCAGTTCTGAGTCGACTGTTCGACGCCTAGGGAAAATCCCCTGGCAGGGGGCATTCTACGTCCGTAGCCCAATCGGCACGCGACTGTCCACCCTCGCCATGAGAGCAGCTCAGGCAGACTGCTGACAACCCATGAGTTGAGGGTGCAGACCCCTAGGCCCAGCCCTCAGAGCCAATCCTTTTCCCAAATTTACGGATCCGTTTTGCTGAATTCCCTTACCTACATTATTCTATCGACCAGAGGTTCTTCACCTTGGAGACCTGATGCGGTTATGAGTATGACCAGGTGTGAATAGTACTTGGTCCTCCAGATTTTCAAGGGCCACCGAGGGTGCACCGAACACCACAAGACATGCAGTGCTCTTCCAGCTGCTAGACCCTATCTCCGGGTGAACCGATTCCAGGGTGGGAAAGCTATTAAAAAGAAAAGATAACTCTTCCCAGGGCCCCCGACGACATCTCCAGATTTCCTAACGTTTCCACCAACCGCCATGTCCCGGTTCGAGAATATTAACCCGATTCCCTTTCGATGCTCGTGCTGAGTGCACCCTTGATACAAGGATTCCCCATCTCTTAGGATCGACTAACCCATGTCCAAGTGCTGTTCACATGGAACCTTTCCCC
This sequence comes from Pinus taeda, assembly GCA_000404065.3. Classification (NCBI taxonomy): domain Eukaryota; kingdom Viridiplantae; phylum Streptophyta; class Pinopsida; order Pinales; family Pinaceae; genus Pinus; species Pinus taeda. The sequence goes on along the minus strand of APFE030824773.1, from coordinate 9,296 downwards.
ACTTGCACCGGGGGCTGATCCACCCAACCTCACGCCCGAGGTTTCTCAACGACCCTCGCATCCTCCTACTCATTGGAGCCAGGAAATTGCTCCGACGGTCGAGTATAGGTTGCGCGCTTCAGCACCATCCATTTTTAGGGCTAGTTTATTCGGTAGGTGATTTGTTACACACACCTTAGCGGATTTCGACTTCCATGACCACCGTCCTGCTATCTTAATCAACCAACACCCTTTGTGGATCTAGGTTAGTGCACAATTTGGCACTGTAACTCAACTTTCGGTTCATCCCGCATCGCCAGTTCTGCTTACCAAAAATGGCCCACTTGGAGCTCTCGATTCCACGGCGCAGCTCAATGGAGCAACTACACCCTCTTACCTATTTAAAGTTTGAGAATAGGTCGAGGGCGTTACACCTCTGATGCCTCTAATCATTTGCTTTACCCGATAAAACTCACACGTGAGCTCCAGCTATCCTGAGGGAAACTTCGGAGAAAAACAGCTACTAGATGGTTCGATTAGTCTTTCAGACCTATACCCAAGTCAGACGAACGATTTGCACGTCAGTATCGCTATGAGCCTCCACCAGAGTTTCCTCTGGCTTCTCCTTGTTCAGGCATAGTTCACCATCTTTCGGGTCACAACAGGTGTGATCGCACTCGAACCCTTCGCATAAGCTCAAGGTTGGTCGACGATGCACCCCCCAAGAGAGGGGATCTCGCCCGTCAGCTTCCTTGCACCTCGCAGGTTTTCAAACCCGCCAACCGCACACATGTTAGACTCCTTGGTCTGTGTTTCAAGATGGGTCGAATGGAAAGCTTGCCGACCAACACCACGAGCGCACAGGTGCACATAGCCCGCCAAAAGGGTGTACGCTTCGTTCCTCGACCACCACAGTGGCAAATCAACAGGTGGAAATCTACCCACGCTTGTGATGATGCAGCAGCCCATGTTGGTTTGCACCTCAAGTCAAGCGGCGGACCAGCCTGAGCTGTTCCACATTCGACCGAGACGCATCGACAGCCTCCATCCGCTTAACTCCCGGTAATTTCAAGCTCTATTTAACTCTCTTTTCAAAGTCCTTTTCATATTTCCCTCGCGGTACTTGTTCGCTATCGGTCTCTCGCCCATATTTAGCCTTGGACGGAATTTACCACCCAATTAGGGCTGCATTCCCAAATAACCCGACTCACCGACAATGCCTCATGATGCAGGAGGGTCCCAGACCAACAAGGTTGTCACCCTCTCAGGCGCCCCCTTCCAAGGGACTTGGCCTAGGTCCGCCGCTGAGGACACTTCTACAGACTACAATTCAGGCGACGTTGTCGCCCAATTTTTAAGCTAGGCTCTTCCCGGTTCGCTCGCCGCTACTAAGGGAATCCTTGTAAGTTTCTTTTCCTCTGCTTAATTATATGCTTAAACTCATTGAGTTTTCTCGCCTGAGCTGACGTCACAAAGTTGGAGCTAAATCCGCCCTACCTGATGGGAGGGCAAACGATAACAAAGCAAGTTTGAGCGATGCCACACAAAGCCTGCATCAGCTAACGCCGATTGCCCATCCAAGGGGACAAGATCACTGCTCGCTAACGCACACCAGGAAACATCGGTTGAGGTATTTTAGCCAACCGCACCATGTTGGGCACAGACGACCAGCTCTGCTGCTCCCTAGCATATTGCAGGGAGCGCGTTTGAATGGGATGCAACGCCCAGACAGATGTGCCCTTGACCGAGGCCTCAGGCACAAATTGCATTTAAAAACTCGATGATTCACGGGATTCTGCAATTCACACTAAGTATCACATTTCGCTATGTTCTTCATCATAACAAGAGCCAAGATATCAGTTTAGCGAGAGTCATTTCCACGTATTACAGAAAAATCGGCCGCAACAATGGATATGGACACCCCCCACAACAAACGCAAGGCCAAGGGCCAAAGGGAGGGAAAACGCGTGAGAGAAAGAGAAATAAAGGTGCCTACCCCCCTCAAAGGAGGAGGCTCGAACAGATAACAATCTCCCCGAGCCCCGTGCCCTCACAAAATGGGGAGAAGTGCATGGAACAACAATCGAGAAGGACTAGGGTGGCCACCCCTGGAGCTCGCACTTCTTTTAGTCCTTCCTGAACACCAGTCCACAACAATTCCCCCTTTTCTCCGTAAAGCTAGGGACCGAAAGGAAGAAGGGAAGAAAACAATGTGAAAGAAATAGAGATCAAACGCAGCTACCGGCTCACAAGGGGAGGGCTCAAACAAAGCACAAGCCTCCCAAGCCCCGTGCCTTCGCAAAAAAGGGGGGGAATTGAAGGGGATGACGATCGAGGAGGACTAGGGTGGCCACCCCGGGAGCTCGCACTGCGTTTCGTCCTTTCTGAACACCAATCCACAACAATGCCGCCTTTTCTCCGTAAAGCTAGGGGCCAGAAGGAAGAAAACAACATGAAAGAAAGGGAAATCAATCGTGGTTACTGGCTCACAAGGAGAGGATTCAAATAGAGAACAAGATTCTGCAACCCCGTGCTTGTGCAAAAAGGGGGGAGCTGCAGGGGACGACGATCGAGAAGGACTAGGGTGGCCACCCTGGGAACTCGCACTGCATTTCGTCCTTCCCCAACACCAATCCACAACAATCCCACCTTTTCTCCATAAAGCTAGGGGGTCGAAAGGAAGAAAACAACATGAAAGAAAGAGAGATATCAAATGTGTCTACCGGCTCATAAGGGGAGGCTCAAACAGAGAAAAAGCTTCCCCAACACCCTTCCTTCGCAAAAAGGGGGGAACTGCGGGGGATGGTGATCAAGAAGGACTAGGGTGGCCACTCGTGAACACACACTGTGTTTCGTCCTTCCTGAACACCAATCCACAACAATCCCACCCACCTTTTCTCCGTAAAGCTAGGGGCCAACAACAAGAAGGGAAGAAAACAACAGGAAGTCAAGAGATATCAAATGTGGCTACCGGCTCACAAGGGGAGGCTCAAACAGATAACAAGCTTCCCAACCCCCATGCCTTCGCAAAAAGGGGGCAACTGCAGGGGACGGCGATCGAGAAGAACTAGGGTGGCCACCCCAGCAACATGCACTTCTTTTCATCCTTCCCAAAATCCAATCCACAACAATCCCACCTCTCCTACACAAAGCTTAGGGGCAAAAGGAAGAAGGGAAGAAAACAACACCAAAGAAACAAAGATCCCAAGAAAAGAGGGAAGCTCAATAGCACGCTGAGTAGATGTCCGCTAACCAGAAAGAAATTGAACAAGGCACCCAATCAAAAAGCATCCCACCTCTTCACACCCTCCCACCTACATGTACAACACAACACCCTTTACAACATAACAAACATCAATCAAACAACCAAGCAAATAAATCACAACCTAAACTTGACCACTAGAAGAGACAAGGACTTTGATGAGACCAGTGTCTGGAGCACGTTACTGAAAGGTAAACAACCTCCCAACCCACCACAAGGCTTCAAACGACAAATAGACTACTAATAACACAAACCCACCTCGATGTTGTACCCCACCATGTACAAAACGCCCAACAACCTTTCCAATGAGAAAGTCAACGGGGGTCAAGAATCAAACTCCAAAGAGGAGTTGTCACTAGCGGACACTCAATGCAGAGAAAGCCATGGACCACAAATACATTGATGGTGCAAGGCCACTGAAGGGAGGGACGCCCACAAAGCGCAAACCACGAAACAAAGAAATGACCAAGTCCCACAAAAAACCCACAATCCAAAGGGAGGAACAAAGACACAACCCGCTACTTCTTTTTCCCTTAGAAGGGGAGTGCCTCACAAGAGGACAAGGAATTCCCTTGATGGCAAAGGCACGAGATAAGATTGCCACCCTCTTACCCACTAACTGGGAAAATTGCGATCTCGATGAAGCTCAAACCGAGGGAGGGTTTTTTCATTACCTGGACACCCAACCCTTCAGCGAGGGCATTGTCAAGGCACGGTCGGGAGGGACTAGGGTCGCCATCCCAATAGGTTGAACCACTCTTCATCCATCCCACACTGACCCCACCTTGACAATTTCCCCTCACGGAAGGTTTGAGATACCAAGCGTGCCCGCAACCATTCCCTCGATCCAACCACCAGCGAAAAAGCTCACCCAAGCAACACATCAACCACCACCGCCTTTTCGAGCGAACCAACTATGGAAGCCTGCACCCTTGGCCCATTCCTTCCAATGAAAAAAGACTGAGCACCGCCGCTACAAATGAGTCTAAACTTTTTATCCAACGCATTTCCCGAGCACCTCAACCGCAACAACCATGCCCGGCTGACCAGGTCGT
>APFE030824767.1:0-22236 GCA_000404065.3 Pinus taeda | reverse complement strand
ACACATCCGGTAATTCTAAAGTCGCTAAGAATGGTAACTGAGGATTGAAAGACATCTGGGGCTGCTGGTAGGATGGACCACCCGGGTTCCAACCAGGTGGTGGTTGCTCCCATGGGCTTTGCCCTGACGGATTTGGCCCCATGGTGTGTTGGCCGTAGGGATTTGTGTTTTTCCCCCCAGAGTATGGATTACAAAACAATGTTGCAGAAGCACCATATGGTTGTTGATAATTCTGGTAAGGGGCAAACAAAGGTTTCCCTTGAGGTTGTTGATAACCGTATTGTGGTGGGACCCCAAATTGAGCTTGAGACCCACGCTGAGTTTGATAAAATGTTTGGGATTGAACTCCAACCTGCATTTGAGAACCAAAGGGATTTTGGGGTCCCACTTGGGGCCGAGGGCCGGGTTGAGCAGCACCAGTAGACTGTCCAGTAGGTTGGGCTATCTGAGCAGAAGGATAACCTTGCTGATACTGAGGTCGGCCTACCTGCTGATACTGAGGTTGACCTACCTGCTGATACCGAGGTTGCTGTTGTGTGGCAGAAGGTTGTCATAACATACCAGATCGCTGAGTGGGTTGGGCAGATGATTGGCCCAACTGTGTTTGAGGCTGACCGGCTTGCCCAAAATATTGAGTATACTGGACAGTTGGCTGACCAAATGGTTGGCAGCTTGTCCGGAAACTTGGGTATACTGGATGTTGGGTTGATTTGGGTTAACAAATGATTGATCGGTTTGTCCAGTATGAGAGCCTTTCTGGATACCAAGTTGAGCTTGCTGAGTGGAAGGTTGGACTGGATTACCAGTAGGTTGCGTATGAGAGGTGAAAAACAGACCACTAGAGGCAAAAGGGTTTCCTTGGAAGGATTGTCCTTGTAGGTTTTGCTGAGGTGGTTGTTCGGGTTGCGCATGCGACGCTTGACCACCATGATAGAAGGTGTAACCCCAATCTATTGACAGCAGAACTGAAACCTCTCCTATTGACAGCGGACCTGTCCTAGTCCCAGGAGGTGGTAGATACTGATCGTGTTGCCCTTCAAGTGGGACATTCGATGTAGGATCAAAACCTACGAATAAAGAGGTCGAAGGTCGACTAAAAATAAGGGTCGAAGAAGCCACAGATACTGTTGGAGGGGTTGTGACTAAGGTAACAGCTGTACCGCGATGTTGTGGAGTTAAAGGCTCCGTATTGGAGAAAACGGGTGGTGACCAAATAGAAGTCGGAAAGGGAGATGACAGAAAATCACGCAATACTCTATAGCTAGTAGGTAGTCCCCCAGTAGCAGGAGTTCTACTAACAGGTGTAGATTCCATTGTGGTGGGAATCTCGTCCCCTGGCACACCGGATTCGTCAGTCGTAGTAGGGGACGGGTTTTCCATATAAGAAGGAAATGGTTGTCGAGGAGAAGTGTATTCCCAAAAAGGGATACCGTTTTGAGAAGGTTCCCAAATAGGGTTCGAATAAAATTGGTAATTCTCGTCGCCTAGAGCACGAGGGTTAAGCAGTTGTATACTTGGAACAATAGGAAGAGTTCTACTCACAACCGGTATCTCGGTAGACGAGATTGGTAATTCCGCCAGGATGGAACTTCACAAAATCCTAGGGAATCTAACGAAACCAGACCCTACTTAGACTAACGCAAACAAAATTTAACCGGGTTATATGTTATCGTGGTCAAATAAATTTTAATACACTGAACTTGACCTTTTCATTTTTTAAGAGTCGAGAAAAGGACGAAAAGATGACTCTAGTCTCCTTCAAATGTTTAATGAGCACGAAGTGACAAGACGCTCACTTACACCTTTTCTTTTAGGGAGTTCTGAAAGGAATCAAAAAGTGACTACTCTGGAGAAGCTAGGCAAGAGGTTTACCAAACAATCCGTAAAACGGCTTATACACTTGGTAAAATCAGATGAAAACCAAAGGAATTCCCATGTACTGCAGTCCAATCTTCCGAATGTTGTGTAGTGCATTACGTGCTTGTAAGGCCGGTAGACTCGGCTTCCATGGAATATAAAGGTTTGTAAGAAAATATAGGGGTCTCCCAATATATAGCGCCACGGTATGGGAGCACAATCCGGTACTGGCACCTATCCGTTCACCGTGGAGGAATCACCCAACCACTGACGGTAAGCTACCAGGTTTAAAGACGCCGAAACTACGTTCTAACCTAGACCTTAAGAATATTTGTGTTATGTTCCAATGCGTTGTTAGGTTCATTCAGTTTATTTTACAGTTTATCTTCAATTATGTTTCGGTTTTTGGTCCTACCGTATGTGATCTCTCGAAACTTCCTAAATGCAAACTATATGCCAAAATTATATCATTTCATTCAATGAACTCTATCTACAGGAGAGTTGAGATCTTTACACAAACAAAATGATTAACAAAGATCCTAATGCAGCTAATAACAAGAAATGAAAGTTTTTTTTTTTTTGTTTTCTTTTTAGAAGCAACAAATAACAATAAATGCTAATTAATATAATGCAAAAAGATCTTTTGTTTTTATTTCTTTTAAGATAGCATGATGCACTTAACACACCTGAAGAGATATTCACAAGTGTAAACAAACACAATTCATTCAATGGAAATAGAACCAATTCTGAAACATCAAGATGACCTGTCAAAGCAAGGAAAAACACAAAGATTTCAATGAACCATGTGATCTAAGTTCAGATGAAGTCAAGAAAAATCCAAACAAGCTAGAAGTGAATCACTCAGAGCATAGAATACCAAACTTTCACAACCATTAGAAGAGTGTGGAAAAGAACCAAAAAGTTGACTGGATTATCAAACCACAACTTCCCACAGAAGGCTCGACATGCAAAGCCACTAGGTGTTCTAGGGCTAGGATACAGATCGATAGAAATAAGCAAACAACTGAAGGATAAAAATAATAACGAGTCACACAAAGGTCTAACACACTTCCAGAAGCTGCAAAAGATATGGCAAGATACAAATCCAAGCTCATAAGGCTGGCAAACAAGTGATCTGAAAAGGTTAACAGGTCTGGCGCGACTGTCAGGCTGCAACTCGCGCTATAAATGGATTGGCGCGGGTTGTCAGTTAGCAACATGCACCAACTGGCGCGACTGTCAGAGGAAAAGCCGTGCTAATAAAGTTTTCCAAGTCAAAAAGAAAAACAAGCGGTCCAAAGCTTGGTTTACAGTCTCTAGGAAGGCCAGGAAGCAAGAAACAGCAAGAAATTCAATCCAGAAAGCTATCCAAGCAAGAAAACAAGAGAAAACCAAAGAGGCAAGACAAACTCCAAGTTGTTCAATCCGTAAACCAAACCGGAGATTGACTGAAGTGGCTTTGATCTACTTCACTAATGCAAAGCAATAGTGTTTCAAAGGCTATCTTGCATGCTTCAGGCTCCGTCTAAAGTTTACCAAATCAAACAACAAGCTAAACCTCCCCAGTGGATCGCGACATTGTTGAACAGGTAATCCCTCGCGGATAGAGTTGTCCTACTAGGCCAAATGGGTCTTAGCAACAATCCAAACACGCTCCACGGTTCCTATTGCAAATTCATAGATCGATGATGAGGGCTACCTGGATTCCAACGCTAGTACTTGTAGAAGAATCGTCGCTCCCGTTCCTTTGCTCCGGCTGGTCACAATCCCCACGATCCTCGTGAGCAGACACCTGTACATGCGAAGAACGACACAAATACAAGCATAAAATCCAATAGATGCAACTATATATCGGTCAGAAAGGATATAAATCAATCATCATTATAAAGACAATAAGAGTGGAACCATAATGATAGTCGTCTATTAATGAATAATAGGTAGAGAAAGATACAACCAAGGTTCTGACGTTGAACCTATTCTCTGGCTAGGCGAGCAACTATGTATGCCTTGCAATAGACCTTCTCTCTCAGGATTCCGGTAGCATAACCTTCCTATGCTTCAAAACTCTTACTATCACTCTAGCATTACTCCAGAACTCTTAGAACTAGCTTGTCTAATGCATGAGGAAAGACTTTTATAGATGGAGAAGGGAGGAAGATTCAATGTACCAGACGCCCATTGTGGATTGGCATTATCTCCGAAAAGATACTGAGGATAGGTGTCAAGGATAGATGATGACTCTCGATCACTATCAGATGGATTTTTCCCTCAAAGGACTTCATGATCTGAGAGGAAAAAACATATGGGTGCGCGTTGGCCAAAAATCATTACCAAATTTAGTTGGCGCGAGTGTTTCTCTAGGACAGAGCGCCAATGGGCGCGCCCCCTTTTGAGGATCTCAGTGATTGGCGCGGATAAGACACTGTGTACCTGCGCCAATGGAAAAAGGGCACTTTTAAGGGATAATTTGCAGAAGGTGTCTTCAGGGAACATGAAGTACATACTCAGGGGAACATAATGCAAGTGTTTTTAGGCTATGTCACTGCTCACGGGTCCCGGAATGTATCCTCCAATGTACGAAAACAGGGGTAACAGGGACGGTGACCAATGGTGACAAATTACTGTGTAATAGCAAGCTCCAAAGAGCCTCTGCTTTTATTTTTATGGGGCTATCATCTCTGCAGTCAATTTTTCTCTAGCTTCTCCACTTTTCGGAGATCTGAGCAAGATCCCAGAAATCCTTTACTTTGTTTAACCCTTGGGAATCTGTTTCCTGCTTGTGGCTTAAAAAATCCTTTGTTAATAACGTTGGTTCTTGTTGCCATTTTTCCTCCCAAAAGAGTGCAAGATCTCCTGCTCTGATTTCCTGGAAATTGTTTTTTTGAACCAGGCTTCTGTTTTCCTAGGCTCTATTCCAGATGTGAGAGCCTTCTAAATTTCAAGACATTCTTATGAGATCATTAGTGTGCCAAGAGCTCGCATATTTCTCTTTCCATATCCTTGCCCACTGGGTATTTGGCTCTTGAACCCATCACTACCAAAGCTTGGCTCCTAGAGCTTTACTAAGAATCTCTTGATAATCCAAGCCTAGGCCCCCGTGGCTCTTGGGTTTATAGATTTTATCCCAAGAAACGAGGGCCCATTTCTTCTTTGTTTCCTCCTTACCCCAGAGGAAATCTCTTTGGATATTCTTGAATTTCTATAAAACACCTTTGAGAGCTGGGAGGGCTGATAACATGAAAACTGGGATAGATTGCAGAACCGCCTTTGTCAGAACCAACCTCCCTCCCAGGTTCAAGACTCTGAAGGTCCATTTTTTGACTCTATCCTGCAACTTACTAAGCACCGGTTCCCAGATGCTCTTGTGCATTGGTGTGGCTGTGAGAGGAACTCCCAAATACTTTGTGGGGAGGGAATCCCTTTGGAAGCCAAGAATTCTTGAAATATTTCTCTGAATAGCAATGTTAATGTTTAAGAAGAAGATTTTTGACTTAGAGAGATTGACCTCCATACCTGTAGCCATGGAAAATTCCTTCACGATTTGATTGTAGGCTGAAGCTTCATTGACTTTGGGAATTTCTCGAAGCATGGTATCATCTACAGATTGTTGGTGAGTCAGAGCTTGACCATTCTCAGATAATTGAAGCCCTTTGATTTTTCCCATTGCCTTGGCATGCTTAATGGACCTTCCAAGTCCCTCCATCATGAGAATGAAAAGAAAGGGAGAGAGCGGGTCTCCCTTCCTGAGGCCTCTAGAAGGAAAGAAGATCTCTCAGGGAGAGCCATTCACCAAAATCGAGAAGCTGGAAGTAGTCACGAGAGCCATGACCCATCTGACCTAGTTGTGGTCGAACCCAAAAGCAGTGAGAACCTTCTTGATGTAAATCCAATTCACCTTGTCATACGCTTTGGCAATATCCAATTGCATGATCATCCCCGCTTGCCTTTTACTGGTAAGCGTGTGAACCACCTCATGGGCTTGAATAATGTTATTTAAAATCTGTCTACCCTACACATAACCTGATTGTTCCTCTGATACTAAAGAAGGAAGGAGAGGTTTTAGTCTATTGGCCACTACCTTGGATATTATCTTGTATACCACATTACTAAAGCTATGGGTATGTACTTATCTGCAGTTTGAGCTGAACCCTGTTTGGGGATCAGGGAGATGAAGGAGGTCTTGAGGGCTTTCAGGATAGTTTTGCTACCCCTGGAATCCTCCACCACATTCAGAATATCATGTTTGACAATATTCCGACAAGTTTTAAAAAAATCCACATTGAAACCATCTGGGCCTAGTGCTTTGCAATTCTGCATGTCTTTGAGAACCTCGCTGACCTCCTCTTCAGTAACAGGTCTATTAAGGATAAAATCGTCCTCTCTAGACACAAGCTTAGGGATATGCCTTGTAATTTCCCTCATGGATTATTCCCTGTCTGGATTATTTTCCGGAGTGATGTTTCGGAAATGCTGAACAAGTGCAGCGTCAATATTCTTATGAGTGTTCTGAAGCTCCCCATTCTCATATATTATCGTAGATATTCTGTTGTATGCTCTATTAGCCATAGTGGATCTATGGAAAAACATTGTATTCCGCTCTCCTTCCTTGAGCCATTGAACTCTAGACTTTTGCCTCCAAAATATTTCCTCTTGTTTGCATAAATTTTCCCATTCTTGATGGTGTTTATGAGCCTGATCGCTTTTGAATTTGTCAAAGCCATCTTCGATCAGTTCCTGGTTGAGTTCATAAATTTTGATTTCCGAAGATTTTTTGTTCACAAAAATGTTACCAAAATCCTTCTTGTTCCATTCTTTGAGCCTGAACTTGATATGTTTTAGTCTTATATGAAGGAGGCACATTTTTTATCCCTGGAATTGCAAGTCTTCAAACCACCATCTTTCAATGTTACTGGTGAAGTCCGGGTGGGAGAGCGTGATATTCTTGAATTTGAAGGGCCTATTCCTCAGAGAAACCATACCCTTGATTTCCAATTGAATCGGCGAGTGATTGGAACTTCCAAAGAGATGAACTCTTGTTGTTATTTCTTTATCTATAAGCATAAGCTCCTCTGATATCATAAATCTGTCTAATTTAGAGGCTACCTGTGCCTCCCCTCCTCTTTTGTTGTTCCAGGTAAAAAGGTCGTTGCTTAATTCTGAATCAACCATTTTCATATCATCTGTGAATGATTGGAATGCTAAGGAGTCTTTGTTTAGCACTCTGGTACCTCCTTTTTTTTTTCGAAAGAGATTTGATCATATTAAAATCACCTCCCATGATCCAAGGAATTCCAACCTCTCTGTTCCTGAGATCAATTAGGGATTCTAGCAATTTGTGTTTGTCATCTATTCTTTGAGGACCATAAAAATTTGTGACGAGAAAGGTTTCTGAAACCCCCACTCGTTGAATGACCAATGATAAGTAATTTCTAGATGCCTCTGCATCTATTATGCTGACTTTTTGGGGATTCCAAAGAGTGAGAATGCCCCCCACTGTGTTTTTAGCTTTAACCTCTAGAAACTCAAATCTATTGAGCCATTTGATATGAATTAGTTTTAATTTCTGAATGAAACATTTCGTTTCGTGGATGAACATCATATCTCGCATTTCTTGTTTCATTCTATAACTAAGCATTCTTTGTTTTCTTTTACTACCTAGACCTCCGATATTCCAGGATGTGAACTTCATAATTAAATATTTGTAAAAGAGTAACTGGTTAGGTCTTTCATCTTACCCGAGTCTATCATTCACTTTCCACACTCCATCAAGAGGTCCTTCTGCTTTTTCCTACCCCTCTTCTTTCCTGCATTTCTAGTAGCTAATCCTGGAGTTGATTTCATTGTTTTTACACCTCTGTACTTCTGCTTGTCAATGGTTTTTCCTTTATCTAACCGCCTTTCCTGAGTTTTCCATAAAAAACAACTGTTGTGTTCTGTTGCAGTCATCTTGGGGTAGTGAATCTATCCCTCCAATGGTTCCCTGCATCAAGAACCCTTCCAAATCTAGGTGTTCCTTATCTAGAATTTCCTGAAGTTCATGGTCCTCGAGATCTGTTTAACTCTAGGTCATTTCCCAATCCATCTCTAGTTCTGTTTCACTTATCATAGTTTCTTTCTTATTACCAATATCTTGTGTTGGGTTGCAGTTTTCTTCCTTTTCCTTTTCATTAGGGTCGTCCTCCATAGATTGGTCTTCATTTGCCATTTCTTCATTCTCTTCCAGTGCTTGATACCTATTCTGACTCGCCTTTTGACCCTCATTATGATGTTTCTTTGGTCCTTTTTTACCTCCTTTTCCTCTACTTGCCACTTTCTGAAAGCTTTCAGTGTCCTTCATTGCATTAGGTTTGTTGTTGTTGCCTGCTCTACTAAGAGGGAAATCTCCGAACAAGTGTCCATGTTCGTGGAATTTACAACATCTGAAGGGGATATGCTCATAGTCCACAGTTTGCACCCATTCCTCATCAAAAACTTCCAGGATGACTTCATCTCGAAAGGCTCTCATAGATCCATTTCTACACAGATCCTTGCATAAGAGGTGTATTTGCCCCTTCTTGTGGCTTCCGAAGCTTTGACAAAATGACCTAGTTTGTTGGCAATGGCAGCAAGCGATTCAGTTTGCCAGTGATCGAGAGGTAGTGAATAGAGCCTTACCCAGTCAGGTACCGAAGTGAAAGTCTCCCACTCTGGAACAAAGTTCATCATCTAAGGCCGCATATAGAGGCGAGCTGCTGCATAAAACTAGGTTCCTCCTTCGAATATTCTGTGTTTGTCTTTGATGTTTGTGAACACCACGATGAAAAATCCCTTTGACCCAAGAAGAAGATCGATGCTTCCTTTGGGTTTCTAGTGGTACTTGATCCATGTCTGTAAAGCCTTGTCAGTGGACCATAGTCCCATGAATTTGCAAATTATAGCGTAAGTCCCCATATGTCCTATGTGCCCCTGCAGTGCAAGATCATTTAACACTACTCTAGGAGTGATCTCCATTTTGGGTCTCCATGGTCCTTTTTGTTTATTGTTCGTTGTTCCCTAGCTTTTGTCTTTTTCCTCCTTATCTTTAGTGCTGCCATTTTCTTTGGGCCTGGCCCCATCTGTCTCCTTTTCATTATTTCGTTTTTCTTCTTCCACAGAACCTATGACATTACCCAGTGGGGACTTGCCTTTCCTGGCAACGGCGTCCTTGTAGGAGGGAGTGGAGCTCCCTTCTCTATGGCCCTCCATTAGGAGCAACCACTGAAACTCTCAGAAACCCTAGCTGCGCGTCTCCTCACGCTTCGCGTTCTAGATGAACTTCAATATATGCAAACATTTAACTACCTCTTATTATATATAGTTCGTTTTAAATAAATTTATATATATGTTTAATTTAAAAACTACAAATTATAATAAAAATATATTTTCTATTGTACAACTTTTAATTTGAAAATTAAGTATCACACACTCCACTATAAATTTAGAGAAGTTCATATCCATTAAACATCAAATTTCAATATATTTAAATTAAATTAAATAAAGCGTTTTTGCATAAAGTAATATTATATGATTATAATATATATGAAAGGTAATATTATATTGTTGTGTATAATATATTGCTATAATATCGATCAAATTAAAACAAAATTTACAATTTTGTAGATATTATATTTAAATATATTATGAAAGGTTACAAGTTAAAAATTTCAATTAATCTTAAATTACAACATTACATTATGATGAAAAATGTATATAAAAATCATGTGTGTGTGTGTTTTATATATAAATGTAAAGAATTCAAAAACACATGAATAACTAAAATATCATTTTTTCTTATTTCAAAGAATTTTAATCCCAATCGAGGTGTTGATGGACGAAAGAAATGAGTATGGGATGGGCGATCCACGCAATTAAGAGAGATGGCTTGGTGGCCATCCTTTGCCACACGTCTTTGCATCATGACAATTGGATTTTATTATGTGAGATTTCAGGAGACCTCCAACACTACTGTAATTGGTTTTTGGGAGAGTTCTCGCTTGTTTCATGGTAAATATTTGGGTTGCGCTAGTGGAAGGGAGGGTTTGAATTTGGATTCCTCTTTATGAGTCAAAATTTATGGTTTGTTTCATGGTGAATATTTGGGTTGGGCTACATGAAGAGTAGTGGAAGGGAGGGTTTGAATTTAATTTATTTTTTTAAATGAGAAACAACCCTATGTTTAAAATTTTGCAGTCCAAAAGTGGTACTTTGGTAAACAAATTAACCCTTCACCAACAATTTTTTGCTTAAAACATTTTTCTTATATTCTTATGTTTCATTATAATTAATAATTATAACATATTTTCTATTTTAAAACCTATATTTATATCATTTCCTCTAGTAACGAAGTTAACAACCAAATTAAAATTAATTGTAAATATTAGAAGTACTTGATTATAAGTTTTGTTCAAAAACATTATAGACACGCTCTCATAGAAAAGACAATGCAATGCGCCCTACTTTGTCACTTTTGTTATCATTTTAAACTTAAAACAAATCATAAGAATGACTAATTGATTTTAAATTAAAGACCATATTGACATAGAGTAGAGGAGAAGTAAAGAAAATACACAACCTAAAGTGATTTGTTGTGGGTTGGCTTAGGTAAAGAATGATAATGGCTGATTTTAGACTAAAATATGCCACCTTATATACAAGTATACAACCATTCACCATGAATTCCACCATTAGAAACCATTACTTTAGCAACATTGTGTTTAATAAGATCATTAGTTAATGGTATTAGGATCTATAGGTATTATAAAAATCATGACATTATGGGCCTTTGGAGTTATTAGGGCTAATGGTTGCATACTTGTTTATAAGGGAAGAGTAGTTTAAGTTCAACTCTTCTAGCAAAAAAAATCAACACATATGTTTGAGGAGCTTTACGACATATAATTTTGAACTCAATTAAGTTTTCTTAGTCATTCTACATTTGAACGAGAATCGCGAAAGAGAATCATGAAAAATAGAATTAGTATGGTGATTTTAATTTCCTTATTTACATGATTATAGTCCTACACATATAATCAATTAATTCGATTAAAATATGTGGAAAATTGAGTTTTCTTTTCCATGGGAAAGGTTTGAGTTCTCCTTCAGTGAATCGCTTCGGCATAGGATATATGGATTGAGATTCTTAATTAATTTTTAAACGTCCTCATAATTAATTTATGTTGGGAGGACCTAAAAGAAAAATCTCTATGCAGATTTACATGCTTCCCGGCTTCTCCTCTCAATGATTTAGGCATCTGAACCCAAGCATTGTTTTCTCCAATGACTTTTTCGAACCCAAAACGATATAAATTATACACACACACACACACACACAATTGAGAAGCGAGAGAATAATATATAGTTTTTATAATGTCTATTCTAATCATATACGGTGTAAGATGAATCAATTCTAAGCTAATATACACAATACATAAACCATCTCCTCTCTCCTGTGTCTCACATATGAGCATGTAATCTTCTTTTAATAAAAGCACAATTCCATTTGAAAACGGAGGATTATTGAGTAAAAATAGTCTTACTTGTTAAGGTATCATATTTTAGAAGTTTCATTTAGGGTTTTGTTTTCAAAGGATGTGGACACCATCTCTCATATCAAAAATTGGTGCTTGTATCATAGAAATATGCACTTCTATTGCTAGCCTGTACAACTAGCTCAACAATCCTACCACTTTATATATATATATATATATATATATGTATGTATTTGATGAAAATTAACACAAGAAGCATTTTGATATTTCAAATGGTTGTGAAGGTGGCACCATTCAAATAAATAAAAGGTTTCAATCGATCAAACCTTGTTGTAACCCCATCAATTTCTGAAGCTAAAAGAAATTTTCAATCATCAACTTTCAGTAAGCCCCGCAGAACAATACATGTCATATGAATACATGAGACATGAAGTCTCACAATCTCACATCGAAAAATACCTATTTAAATCCGAGTTTGACATGAATCTACGTAAGTTTCTGAGCTAAAAGTTGTATACATAGAATTCGCAATGCGTCAATATGCATATCAAACATAGATTTTGATGCTTTTAAGAGATGTCAATGACCAATTCCACCATGACCTTATGCCTCCTCCACTCCTTTTCACAGATTAGATTTCATAGGTGACTATAGTGTGGAATTACAATATACACATATTATGCAAAAAAGAGGAGAGCCCTTATCCAAAGCCTAATAGTCCATACTAACATGTAGCAATCCCTCTCCATATCATTCTCAGTCACAGTCACGAGAGAGGCACGCATATAGGAAACATTAATGCTTGCCTAATCTTTGCAATCTTAATCCATGCTCTGTGAATAAATGGATGTGAAATACCCTTCGACACGATCGTCAAACTCGCTTTGCAAGCAATAAATTACATGACCAATGGAGCCATGACTTACATTGCATCAAGAGTTCCTAACATTGATTTTTCCATTCTTCGTAAGCCCAAACTGTTAAATGGTTTTTACAGGTGACACTGTGACACACACCAACCAAAGTGGAACACAAATTTGTATGGACTACTAATAACGTTTTAGGAAAATAATAAACCATCAAAAATATGTTTTGTGAAGTTTATAACACATGAGGAAAAACACTTAGGCAAAATGTTTGAACATCAAATACGGGAAAAATGCCTTGTGACTCAAATTTTGCCCATTAAAATCCAATCCTTGTTGAGGGAAGTTGCTCAAAACATAAGTCAAAGAAACTCAGCTCTATATTTATTGATATATATTTTACATAATATAAAATAACACAAACAAAATGAAATAACTATTTTTGAATCTTATCACCAAAGAATAAACAATAAAAAAAAAAATCACCATTATAATATATTAAAAAATGAATTTAATTAGGTAAGGGAACATATTGGCTATAATAATATTCTTATACCTTTCGAAATGGAAAGAGCTCTAGAATCCCTTGTGCTGCCTAGGGTTTCCTCCAAAAGCCTAGCCGCCCAATCTTTGCTCTATTTGCATGGATTTTTTGCACATAGTTCAATGGTGAATCCTCGTGATTTGCCAAATAAATATTTTTCTTTTGCAGTTACAGCTTGCAATAAGGCTATTTCTTCTTCATTTTCGTACAATTCTATGTTGAAGTCTAGTTGTGGTCCTCCAGTGGTGCAAGATAATTTTTCTCTCTACATTCTTCTAGATGAGGAAGCTTTAGACTCTGAAAAATATTTTTCAAGTAATGGTTTGGTTTGCATGTTTTATGGGTTATGGGCATGGCTTGTGGATCTGCTTAAATGTATCTCTAAGACATGGAAGCCCCTTTCGAGGGAAGCGTTGAATATTTACCCTATGGCACGAGGTTTCTTCACTGTGATTGGAGAGAAGAAGGCTACATGTGAAGTTGGGCGATGGTTTTGGGGGAGCCCTAGCCTCTCCATGCAGCGCTCGTTTTCCCCTTTCGATCCGGTTATGAAATAAATTTATACCACCCGAGTTTTGATAAGACTATTGAACCCTCCCTTGGATTTTTGGAGTCACGCATAGCTTTCCTCCATTGGGAACCTCGTGGGAAAATTCTATGGTAGTTGTCCTTGTTATTAACAATAGAAGGAAAAAAGATGCAGATCACATTAGAACATAGTAACAAGGATTAGATGGAAAACCTTGGGTAGGATAAAGCTTCGAGCAATTTCCCATAGGCACTAGTGGGTAACCCCAACTACTCCTAAACATTGTGCTACACACTCCACTAAACCCAATAAAATCAAGACCAATAGAAATGTGAGCACCAAAAGGATCGTTAAATGCACTAACTCCAAACTTGAAGAGAGGGAGCGGAAGACTTTAACAACAATCACCAACTCTAGAAGAAGCCACGATTTCAAGTTACAAGTCTCATTGACAGAGTCAAAGTTACCCATTAATTGGCCATCTCTAGCCCCAAACTACTAATACATAGACTAGTTCAAAGCACAAACAAAACCAAAACATTGGCAAAAGGTGAAAAATGGAAAAAGAAATTCCTAGTGGCCACATGAAATTTGTTGGGCATGTTAAAAGTCCCCACAAATAATACCACCTACTAGGAGGGAACTATGTAGCACATCATAAAATCAATTGATAGAGACAAGAGTGAAGACTTTCCATACTCTTAAGCTTAATAAGAAATGCTCACAAGTTTGGTGAATAGGGTGGGTTGGCCACCCAACAAACCCTCTTGAATTGAAATATGAAGCAATGGGGTGGTGAGAAAGCCTCCCAACCTTATGGGTACTCTTGATATCCACCTCCATGAGGGGATAAAACAATGGTCCTTAATATCTATAAACAAATAATTTTGATTAAAAGAATCAAATTATATATTTATTATATCTAAACATTTCATGAAAAGTGGGAAAGCATTGGGGAAATCATCCTTGAATATGCAATTTAAAATTATAGAATTAAATGTCTCACAATCAAATACATTTTAATTTTTTTTACAAGTCACTCCCCTACACATCAAATTTCAATGTATTTAAATTATTTTAAACTACACAAATTGTACACACATGTATTCAAATTAATTGAAAACACATATAAAATGGCATACAAAACTCACACCATAATTAATTAAAAATTTAAACATTTCAATAAAAATTCACACTTCTTTTATTATAAAAGAATACACTGAAATATACAATATAAACTTATAATATCATACAAACAAAATACAAATCTTTTAAATGTTCATGCCTCTCAAACATAAAATCTCCAAGTACTTACAGTAATTTAAACTATTGTAAAACCCAAAGTGTTAATTTTTTATATCTAAACATTTCATGAAAATAGGAAACTATGGGGTAAGCTTAAAATATGAAATTTAACACTATATAATTAAATGTGATGCAATCAAATGCAGTTTATTTTTTTACAAGTCACTCCCAAAACATCAAATTTCAATGTATTTTTATTATTTTAAAATACACAAATCATACACCTGTATTCAAATTAATTCAAAATACATATAACATAGCATACAAAAATGAGAGTACAATAAATTCAAAATTTAATCATTTAAGGAAAAAATCACATATTTTTTTTATAAACAAATATAGTTTAATATACAATATAATATCATACAAATACAATATTTTTTTTTAAATGTTTATGTCTGTCAAACATCAATTTTCCAAGTACTTACATTATTTTAAACTATTGTAGAACACAAACTGCTAATTTATTATATCTATTTTTTTTTTTAAACATCAAATTTCAACTTATTTAAATTATTTTAAAATACACAAATTTTAAGTTGAAATTAATTCAAAATACATATAACATGGCATACAAAATACATAGAAGAATTAATTATAATATCATACAAACACAATACAAATTTTTTAAATGGTATGTCTCTAAAACATCAAATTTCCAAGTACTTACATTATTTTAAACTATTGTTAAACAAACAATAATTTATTATATCTAAACATTTCATGAAAAAATATGAAACTATTGGGGAAAAGATGGGTGAATATGCAATTTAAAATTATAGAATTAAATGTCATACAATCAAATACAATTTTTATTTTTATTTTTATGGGTTACTCCCCCAAAACATCAAATTTCAATGTATTTAAATTATTTTAAAATACACAAATTTTACACATATATTCAAATTAATTCAAAATACATATAATATCCCATACAGAAATCACAACAGAATTAATTAAAAATGTAAACATTACAAGAAAATATCACAATTTTTTTTTATCAACAAATATAGTTTACTATACAATATAAAATTATAATAACATACAAACACAATACACATTTTTTTTTTTAAATGTCCATCTCTCTCAAACATCAAACTTTCAAGTACTTGCATTATCTTAAACTATTGTAAAACACATGCTGTTAAGTTATTATATCTAAACATTTTTGAAAGAACTAGGGAAACCATAGTTGGATATACAATATAAAATTCTAGAATTAAATGTCATAAAATCAAATACATTTTTCTTAACAAGTGAGACCCTCAAAACATCAAATTCATCTTACCCGAGTCTATCATTAACTTTGCACACTCCATCAAGAGGTCCTTCTTCTTTTTCCTACCCCTCTTTTTTACTGCATTTCCAGTAGCTAATCCTGGAGTTGATTTCATTGTTTTTACACCTCTATACTCCTGCTTGTCAATGGTTTTTCCTTTATCTAACCCCCTTTCCTGAGTTTTCCATAAAAAAAAACTGTTGTGTTCTGTTGCAGTCTTCTTGGGGTAGTGAATCTATCCCTCCAATGGTTCCCTGCATCAAGAACCCTTCCAAATCTTGGTGTTCCTTATGTAGAATTTCCTGAAGTTCATGGTCCTCTAGATCTATTTCACTCTAGGTCATTTCCCAATCCATCTCTAGTTCTGTTTCACTCATCATAGTTTCTTTCTTATTACCAATATCTTGTGTTGGGTTGCAGTTTTCTTCCTTTTCCTTTTCATTAGGGCCGTCCTCCATAGATTGGTCTTCATTTGCCATTTCTTCATTCTCTTCCAGTGCTTGATACCTATTCTGACTCGCCATTTGACCCTCATTATGATGTTTCTTTGGTCCTTTTTTACCTCCTTTTCCTCTACTTGCCACTTTCTGAAAGCTTTCAGTGTCCTTCATTGCATTAAGTTTGCTCTTGTTGCCTTCTCTACTAAGAGGGCAATCTCCGAACAAGTGTCCATGTTCTTGTCATTTACGACATCTGAACGGGATATGCTCATAGTCCACAGTTTGCACCCATTCCTCATCAAAAACTTCCAGGATGACTTCATGCGGAAGGGCTCTCATAGATCAAT
This sequence comes from Pinus taeda, assembly GCA_000404065.3. Lineage (NCBI taxonomy): Eukaryota > Viridiplantae > Streptophyta > Pinopsida > Pinales > Pinaceae > Pinus > Pinus taeda. The sequence continues at coordinate 5,563 of APFE030824767.1, read as the reverse complement.
TTCTACACAGATCCTTGCATAAGAAGTGTATTTGCCCCTTCTTGTGGCTTCCGAAGCTTTGAAAAAATGACCTAGTTTGTTGGCAATGGGAGCAAGCGATTCAGTTTGCCAGTGATCAAGAGGTAGTGAATAGAGCCTTACCCAGTCAGGTACCGAAGTGAAAGTCTCCCGCTCTGGAACAAAGTTCATCATCCAAGGCTGCATATAGAGGCGAGATGCTGCATAAAACTAGGTTGCTCCTTCGAATATTCTGTGTTTGTCTTTGATGTTTGTGAACACCACGGTGAAAAATCCCTTTGACCCAAGAAGAAGATCGATGCTTCCTTTTGGTTTCTAGTGGTACTTGATCCATGTCTGTAAAGCCTTTTCAGTGGACCATAGTCCCATGAATTTGCAAATTATAGCATAAGTTCCCATATGTTCTCTGTGCCCCTGCAGTGCAAGATCATTTAACACTACTCAAGGAGTGATCTCCATTTTGGGTCTCCATGGTCCTTTTTGTTTATTGTTCGTTGTTCCCTGGCTTTTGTCTTCTTCCTCCTTATCTTTAGTGCTGCCATTTTCTTTGGGCCTGGCCCCATCTGTCTCCTTTTCATTATTTCGCTTTTCTTCTTCCACAGAACCTTTGACATTACCCAGTGGGGACTTGCCTTTCCTCGCAACGGCGTCCTTGTAGGAGGGAGTGGAGCTCCCTTCTCTGTGGCCCTCCATTAGGAGCAACCACTGAAACTCTTGGAAACCCTAGCTGCGCGTCTCCTCACACTTCGCATTCTAGATGAACTTCAATATATCCAAAAATTTAACTACCTCTTATTATATATAGTTCGTTTTAAATAAATTTATATATATGTTTAATTTAAAAACTACAAATTATAATAAAAATATATTTTCTATTGTACAACTTTTAATTTGAAAATTAAGTATCACACACTCCACTATAAATTTAGAGAAGTTCATATCCATTAAACATCAAATTTCAATATATTTAAATTAAATTAAATAAAGCGTTTTTGCATAAAGTAATATTATAATATATTATATGATTATAATATATATGAAAGGTAATATTATATTGTTGTGTATAATATATTGCTATAATATCCATCAAATTAAAACAAAATTTACAATTTTGTAGATATTATTTTTAAATATATTATGAAAGGTTACAAGTTAAAAATTTCAATTAATCTTAAATTACAACATTACATTATGATGAAAAATGTATATAAAAATCATGTGTGTGTGTGTTTTATATATAAATGTAAAGAATTCAAAAACACATGAATAACTAAAATATCAATTTTTCTTATTTCAAAGAATTTTAATCCCAATCGAGGTGTTGATGGACGAAAGAAATGAGTATGGGATGGGTGATCCATGCAATTAAGAGAGATGGCTTGGTGGCCATCCTTTGCCACACGTCTTTGCATCATGACAAATGGATTTTATTATGTGAGATTTCTGGAGACCTCCAACACTACTATAATTGGTTTTTGGGAGAGTTCTCGTTTGTTTCATGGTAAATATTTGGGTTGCGCTAGTGGAAGGGAGGGTTTGAATTTGGATTCCTCTTTACGAGTCAAAATTTATGGTTTGTTTCATGGTGAATATTTGGGTTGGGCTGCATGAAGAGTAGTGGAAGGGAGGGTTTGAATTTAATTTATTATTTTAAATGAGAAACAACCCTATGTTTAAAATTTTGCACTCCAAAAGTGGTACTTTGGTAAACAAATTAACCCTTCAACAATAATTTTTTGCTTAAAACATTTTTCTTATATTCTTATTGTTTCATTATAATTAATAATTATAAAATAATTTCTGTCTTAAAATCTATATTTATATCATTTCCTCTAGTAACGAAGTTAATAATCAAATTAAAATTAATTGTAAATATTAGAAGTACTTGATTATAAGTTTTGTTCAAAAACATTATAGACACGCTCTCATAGAAAAGATAATACAATGGGCCCTACTTTGTCACTCCCGTTATCATTTTAAACTTAAAACAAATCATAATAATGACTAATTGATTTTAAATTAAAGACCATCTTGACATAGAGTAGAGGAGAAGTAAAGCAAATACACAACCTAAATTGATTTGTTGTGGGTTGGCTTAGGTAAAGAATGATAATGGCTGATTTTAGACTAAAATATGCCACCTTATATACAAGTATACAACCATTCACCATGAAGTCCACCATTAGAAACCATTACTTTAGCAACATTGTGTTTAATAAGATCATTAGTTAATGGTATTAGGATCTATAGGTATTATAAAAATCATGACATTATGGGCCTTTGGAGTTATTAGGGATAATGGTCGCATACTTGTTTATAAGGGAAGAGTAGTTTAAGTTCAACTCTTCTAGCAAAAAAGATCAACACCTATGTTTGAGGAGCTTTACAACATATAATTTTGAACTCAATTAAGTTTTCTTAGTCATTCTACATTTGAACGAGAATTGCGAAAAGAGAATCATGCAAAATAGAATTAGTATGGTCATTTTAATTTCCCTATTTACATGATTATAGTCCTACACATATAATCAATTAATTCGATTAAAATATGTGGAAAATTGAGTTTTCTTTTCCATGGGAAAGGTTTGAGTTCTCCTTCAGTGAATCGCTTCGGCATAGGATATATGGATTGAGATTCTTAATTAATTTTTAAACGTCCTCATATTTAATTTATGTTGGGAGGACCTAAAAGAAAAATCTCTAGGCAGATTTACATGCTTCCCGGCTTCTCCTCTCAATGATTTAGGCATCTGAACCCAAGCATTGTTTTCTCCAATTACTTTTTCGAACCCAAAACGATATAAATTATACACACACACACACACAATTGAGAAGCGAGAGAATAATATATTGTTTTTATAATGTCTATTCTAATCATATACGTTGTAAGATGAATCAATTCTAAGCTAATATACACAATACATAAACCATCTCCTCTCTCCTGTGTCTCACATATGAGCATGTAATCTTCTTTTAATAAAAACACAATTCCATTTGAAAACGGAGGATTATTGAGTAAAAATAGTCTTACTTGTTAAGGTATCATATTTTAGAAGTTTCATTTAGGGTTTTGTTTTCAAAGGATGTGGACACCATCTCTCATATCAAAAATTGGTGCTTGTATCATAGAAATATGCACTTCTATTGCTAGCCTGTACAACTAGCTCAACAATCCTACCCCTTTATATATATATATATGTGCACTTCTATTGCTAGCCTGTACAACTAGCTCAACAATCCTACCACTTTATATATATATATATATATATATATGTATGTATTTGATGAAAATGAACACAAGAAGCATTTTGATATTTCAAATGGTTGTGAAGGTGGCACCATTCAAATAAATAAAAGGTTTCAATCGATCAAACCTTGTTGTAACCCCATCAATTTCTGAAGCTAAAAGAAATTTTCAATCATCAACTTTCAGTAAGCCCCGCAGAACAATACATGTCATATGAATACATGAGACATGAAGTCTAACAATCTCACATCGAAAAATACCTATTTAAACCTGAGTTTGACATGAATCTACGTAAGTTTCTGAGCTAAAAGTTGTATACGTAGAATTCGCAATGTGTCAATATGCATATCAAACATAGATTTTGATGCTTTTAAGAGATGTCAATGACCAATTCCACCATGACCTTACGCCTCCTCCACTCATTTTTACATATTAGATTTCATAGGTGACTATAGTGTGGAATTACAATATACACATATTATGCAAAAAAGAGGAGAGCCCTTATCCAAAGCCTAATAGTCCATACTAACATGTAGCAATCCCTCTCCATATCATTTTCAGTCACAATCACGAGAGAGGCACGCATATAGGCAACATTAATGCTTACCTAATCTTTACAATCTTAATCCATGTTCCGTGAATAAATGGATGTGAAATACCCTTCGACACGATCGTCAAACTCGGTTTGCAAGCAATAAATTACATGACCAATGGAGCCATGACTTACATTGCATCAAGAGTTCCTAACATTGATTTTTCCATTCTTCGTAAGCCCAAACTGTTAAATGGTTTTTACAGCTGAAACCGTGAAAGGGACCAACCAAAGTGGAACACAAATTTGTATGGACTACTAATAACATTTTAGGAAAATAATAAACCATCAAAAATGTGTTTTGTGAAGTTTATAACACATGAGGAAAAACACTTAGGCAAAATGTTTGAACGTCAACTACGGGCAAAATGCCTTGTGACTCACATTTTTCCCATTAAATTCCAATCCTTGTTGAGGGAAGTTGCTCAAAACATAAGTCAAAGAAACTCAGCTCTATATTTATTGATATATATTTTATATAATATAAAATCAGACAAACAAAATGAAATAACTATTTTTGAATCTTATCACCAAAGAATAAACAATAAAAAAAAATCACCATTATAATATATTAAAAAATGAATTTAATTAGGGAAGGGACATATTGGCTATAATAATAACCATATATCTTTCGAAATGGAAAAAGCTCTCGAATCCCTTGTGGTGCCTAGGGTTTCCCCCAAAAGCCTAGCCGCCCAATCTTTGCTCTATTTGCATGGATTTTCTGCACATAGTTCAATGGTGAATCCTCGAGATTTGGCAAATAAATATTTTTCTTTTGCAGTTACAGCTTGCAATAAGGCTATTTCTTCTTCATTTTCATACAATTCTATGTTGAAGTCTAGTTGTGGTCCTCCAGTGGTGCAAGATAATTTTTCTCTCTACATTCTTCTAGATGAGGAAGCTTTAGACTCTGAAAAATATTTTTCAAGTAATGGTTTGGTTTGCATGTTTTACGGGTTATGGGCATGGCTTGTGGATCTGCTTAAATGTATCTCTAAGACATGGAAGCCCCTTTTGAGGGAAGCATTGAATATTTACCCTATGGCACGAGGTTTCTTCACTGTGATTGGAGAGAAGAAGGCTACATGTGAAGTTGGGGGATGGTTTTGGGGGAGCACTAGCCTCTCCATGCAGCGCTCGTGTTCCCCTTTCGATCCGGTTACGAAATAAATTTATACCACCTGAGTTTTGATAAGACTATTGAACCCTCCCTTGGATTTTTGGAGTCACGCATAGCTTTCCTCCATTGGGAACCTGGTGGGAAAATTCTATGGTAGTTGTCCTTGTTATTAACAACAGAAGGAAAAAAAATGCAGATCACATTAGAACATAGTAACAAGGATTAGATGGAAAACCTTGGGTAGGATAAAGCTTCAAGCAATTTCCAACAAGCACTAGTGGGTAACCCCAGCTACTCCTAAACATTGTGCTACACACTCCACTAAATCCAATAAAATCAAGACCAATAGAAATGTGAGCACCAAAAGGATCGTTAAATGCACTAACTCCAAACTTGAAGAGAGGGAGCAGAAAACTTCAACAACAATCACCAACTCTAGAAGAAGCCAGGATTTCTAGTTACAAGTCTCATTGACAGAGTCAAAGTTACCCATTAATTGGCCATCTCTAGCCCCAAACTACTAATACATAGACTAGTTCAAAGCACAAACAAAACCAAACCATTGGCAAAAGGTGAAAAATGG
>APFE030824764.1:5108-43064 GCA_000404065.3 Pinus taeda | reverse complement strand
CAAATATATTTTGATAAATATGAATTAAAATATTAAAAATAAAGATAAAACATATAATTTCTAGAAATCAATTTTTTTTTTAAATAACACAGTTTTCTCATGATGATGATGATGATGATGATGGTGGTTAACGTCCACTGAGACCAAATTGGTCTATCGGACCTATAATTTCCTAATTTCTAATTGTCTGACTCCTTGTCTTTCTTGGCGAGATTGGTGGTGTAGCTTTCTTTTTCTTCTCTATGGTCTTCCAACTTCCTTTATCTTGCATCTCCTTCATCTCTTCTGGTTCTCGAGACATTGGTGTCTTAGCTTCGCGATCTATTGTGTTCGTCCTTTTGGAGATAGTTGGAGAATGCGCATTATTTGGAACCTCATAACAGTCGATGCTTGAGGGGTTGTTGGATTCACCTTTTTGTTGTTGGGCAGGGCTTTCCCCCTGTTTGTCTTGAGAGTTGTTTCTATCTTGCCCGATTTCTTGTAATTCAGAGTTTTCTGGAGAGTATTCTTCTTGCGTGACAGTGTAGTGTTCTTTTTGTGCTCCTTCCCACCATGTAGATCTGTGGTGAGTTTTTCTAGCAAAATTTTTCTCGGAGGCTTTTGGGCAATTTTTGGCTAGGTGGCCTGTCTCAAAGCAAGATCGACATCTGAAGAGGACACTTTCATAATCGAGTTTCTGGTTCCACACATAGTCTTTACTTGTTAGGTGTATTTCCACTGGGAATCCGGCGCTGAAGTCCATTTCCACACAGATGCGTGCATATGTGGTTCTGGCATATTCCTCTGTTTCTGGGCACCTGCAATAAAATTTTCCAATTGCATTTCCAATGGCTTCTAGTGAAGAGAAATTCCAGAGATGCAAGGGTAGATTTGGCAATCTCACCCACACTGGTGCTGAGGTTATTTCTGTTGTTGAGGGATCGAAAGATGGGTTCCATGGCCTCATGAATAGGCCTGATTTATCCCAAAACCAAGGGCCAGAATCTAGAATACATTGTCTGCTTTCACGATTTTCAAAATCTACTATAAAGAAACCCTTAGCACAGGGGTAGATATTAATTGCATCAGAAATTAGAGGCTTCCATACCTCTGTGATCCAACTATGGAGAGCCGTGAGCCGCGGCCAAAAACCATTGAATCGGCATATTAGGGCACTATCAGAGAACTTCAAAGCCTCATCGAGTGAAGCTTGGACCACCTGGACAGTGGGAGCTGGGGCTTCACTGACTATATGGGCAGGAGCTTGCCCCCCAGAGGCGGACGAAGAGCCAGCAGCTATTTTCGCGAAGCTGGGAGCCATCTAGAAAATGTTCTCCTTAATAAGCGAGGTAAGTTTGATTTTATGGAATTAGGGTTTGCCGTTGAGGAATCCACGGACGTTCTAGATCTCGAAGGTTTTGGCGCTACAGATCTAGAGAGCCGCAGCAAAGCCGCAGGTCTGGACGGCCATGAGCCCTAGAGCATGTTCCGCAGAAGAACTCGGGATCAAAATCAAGATTTATGTTACCCCAGTCGAGCCGCAGTGGGCCGCAGAAGAACTTGATGAGCTGCAGAAGAGCTCGAAGAACTCGATGAACTCGATTACAAATTACTTCGATGAGCCGCAGAAGAACTTCGATGAGCCGCAGAACCGATGAGCCGCATAAGCGATAATATTAAATATAAGGCTCTCAACAATGAGATTTATCAATTTTCCACAATTGTTTAAAATTAAATTTTGGGAATTTTGGAGAGGTACTAGCCTAGAACCACCCTGCAGGAAAAATAATTTAATCTTAAGATAAGTCTCAGAGCTTATGTGAAGTAGGCTCTTTAGAAAATACATGCTGAGAATTGGTTGGTCCAACCGAGAACTATCCCCAAATGCTCAATGAAAACTCGAAAAATCTCCTGCAAACACTAGATCTACTATCAAACCAAGTAGAGAAATAAAAAACAATGAAATTATGAAGAAATAGAGATACCTGCTACTTTGATCAAAATTTAGAATGTTACCCTAGATCTAACAAACTGAATAAGATACATTTATTCATATTATTCTAAAAGAGCTATTGATTAATAATTCTCACATAACATTAAGCAGAAACAAAAATATTGTTGCCATAAGTTCATGAAGAGGAACGCCACAGCACGTTGAAACCTATACAAGAGAGCTTGAGAGCTTAGTACACGATTCAAAGCTCAGATCGATCAACTGAAAAATGAATTTCAATATAAAGATAAATCCTCCAACGGCTAGTTCGAGTGATCCTCGTCAGAGCAATCTCGACCGTTGATGAAGATTAAAATCTCTGTTAATCTCATTTGTCGAAATATTTAATTCTTGAGGAAATTCAAATTTTCCAATTAAATTCATTTTAATTAACTCGAAAATTAATTTTTTGATTTAATTTCCCCAAAAATTTGACTTTAACTTAACCCTAGGGATCAAAGGTTTTAAATTTATAAAAATAATTAATTTACCTTATTCCTAGGATCTTTTAAAATTTAATTTTTTTAGGACCGACGAATTTTGCCTTTAGAGAATTTAAATTGACCTAGGACCTAGAATAAATTGAAGTTTTGGCTTAGGATTTAAATTATTTTTTGGCCAGAAAATTTTAATTAATTAACCTATGAGGGGATATTTATTTTTTTCAACCCTCAAGACGCTTTACATCATGATTTTCATATTTTTTACATCACAAAGGGGAAAACCCATTTGTAATAGACCCTCGTGGATCACCCATTTCTGCAACACAAATATAATCCAACACACCAAACAATTTGTAATAAAATAACTTAACTAAAAAGTTAGGATTATTCCCAAATCACTTTTACATAGACTCGATCTAGAACACTAGGACTCGCCTAAGATCCTAGAGACAAAATCCATTCTAGCTTTGGGGTAACACTAGAGGGAAAAGCTCTGTCGACCATCCGAGAATGAATTGGTGAGACAAAAAACATCCTAGACTGGAGATCTTCACTAGAAAGGTAGGTTTACCTAAGTCATTACATACATGAAACGGGTCTGCTGAGACTATTTACATTATACACATGCAGAAAGGGCTTACATAACATCTTGAAAATTAAGCGTATGATGATCGTTGGACGGCATGGACACATCCATCAGGTGTTATCCCTTTTGCGAGAAAAAAAGGGTGTAATGCTATGGGTCGTTGAGACGTAGTAGTCAGCGCACCTTATGCAATAATATCTTGATGAATTTATGCATTTCTTCCCACTTTAGATCTGGTGATTCTTTAGCTTGAACAGAGGAGAATGTTTCTTCTTTCCCCCTTTTCTTCTCAGTAGGTTCATCCTTACCTCTTGACTTCCCTGCCGAGGTAAAATTTGCTTCTACCTCAAGAGCATCAACTTGGAGTTGATCCAAAGTGCGAGACTTCCTTTCTCTCAGGGTAAAACCAAAGCAGACTTCAAAGGCTCCCACAAAAACTACATGAGCAATAGCTTGAGGAGGCTTTATTTCACCAAGCATGTTATTATATTACTTATTGCACCTTTCTATGAATTCTCAAATATCCTCTTTTGGCTTTCTTCCTTATAGCATTGAACTCTATGAGGACATACTCATGATTTCTCTTTTCATTCCACTTTTGTGTGAAAGAGTTTTCGAGTTCCTCCCAAGTAGTGATGGAGGCATTAAGTAGGGCTTTAAACGATTTTCTAGCTTCTCCATCAAGGGATTGTATAAAGAGTTTCAAGACCACATCCAGTTGTTCTACATTTTGATTCTCAACAAAAGCACATAAGGTTTCAATGTGTCTCTGTGCAGTGTTTTCATCCTCCTCAATGAACCTAGGAAAACGCTTTGGGTAGTCCTTAGGCATAGCACTTAGAGGTTGAGGTAAATCAAGAGGGGCATATTTATTTAGTAAAAAACCTAGAACAACCATCTGAATTAATGGAGGGGGGTTGAGATTTGTTGGAGGAACTTGGGCCAAAACCATAGTGGTTGGATTGGCTAGACTGAGAGCAGGGTATGTAAGTATTTTAGGAGTAAGTTCTAAGCAGTGAATGAAAGTGGGTTGGGAGCTGGCTGAGGAAGTGTAAAAGGATGATGAGACAGTAGCATTGGTAGTAGGAGTTTTCTCCTTCCAGACTCTCCTAAAAATTAATTTCTTTGGGTCAGATACAAATGGGGTTTTCTGCTGAGAGGTATCTGAGCGAGTGTGAGGCTTTCTAAAATCTAGGACTATTAATGATAATGGGATTTGTGGAGTCGCCAAGGTGATGAGGATGCAAATCAGAACGCCTTTTCTCATCTACAAAAGGAGTACTTAATTTTCCATATCCTAGGGGAAAATCCTTCAATAAGTTCCCCAGCAATGGCGCGAAAAGATGTTGTTGCTCCCAGAGACAACTTCAGATTGCTTATAAGACCAGTGCCTAGAACATCTAGATTTTGTGTGTCTCATATGATTCTTAGGAAGTTGGAGGCATCACATATAATTTTTTACACTTGTCTTCATACATATATATATATATATATATAATATTATATTTAATATTATATATATATATATTATATATATTTATATATAATATTTATATTATATATATATTAAACAACATGGTTTGGTTCATTCATCTAAAGGCATAAACCATGCATTTCTCATACTCCTGCATATATACAACTCACAGAAATATATGTGTAAACTAGTGGAGGTTGAGTAGTTCAAGGACCTACAGTTTAATAAGCTTTGGCAGAGCAATGAGAGAAGATAAGGAAATAGAATAACTCATCACATAGAGCTTGAAGTGTCAAGAATTCTACACTCATCACATAGAGCTTGAAGCATAAAGAATTCTACACTTATCCAAGTTACAGGTAGACATAATGGATGAAAGAGGTTTGGGTGCGATGATTCATGGAGTGCAACTTTAAAGATATAATCTCAAAGATCCATACATGCACATGCAATAACAAGTCAATACAAATGAATCTGTAAGAACGTATGAAACATTTCTAGCAACTACGCTTACCTGAAATCAGAGAGGAAACATGAACATAATGGAATTTAAATAGGGGGTGACATACTGTAGTACTCGAGGGAGGAATCACCACCATTTTCTTAATATTCTAAAAGACGCATATGATAAAGTCATACAGTCTTGAAAATAACAAGTGGTTCTTTCTTTAGGATTTTGAACCTTTGTGAAGTGTTGCTTCCCACTATTTATCTAGAGAGGGGAGCATTGAACAATAATTACAACAAAATATCTTCAGCCAAGCCTCAACTGTCAAATCAACTAGCTATCTCGGCCTGGGATCGCTCTGTGGCCCAAAAATAACTACAAAATATTAATTTCTTCATTAAATGGTCGACACATTACATGATTACAAAACAAGTCAACAATTAGATGGAAGCACCAACAAAATATCTCCATGCCCATCCCTGGGATTGCCTTTGCTCAGGTTGTTGCTTACCCACGGTCTGGCCTTTTGTACCACCTAGTTGAGTCTCGTTGCTTCTACCTTTATTGCTCAAATCATTCATTCTCCAGAACCAGGAGAGGTCAACTATCAGTTTAATACCACAGTACAGAAGCAGAGGTCACCTGGGCTGTACTTCGTCTTCCCTCTACATGGAGCACCATGGTGGATCATCAAGTTCTCCCAAGCTTCCATGTCTTCATTTACTGTGTTAGTGTCGACCCTATTTCATGACACAAGGGGCCTTACTGGGTCAGCCCATGCCGATTTTGAATGCAACATCTCCTTTCTTAAATTCCTCAGCTTCCAGCCCACCACGCCTTTAAAGTTTTGTATTACTTTATCGCAAAGTTATCGCATCATGATTTCCCCTTAAAGGTCTGTACGAGACGAAACATTCCGATCCACTTTAGCCCCTTTTACTTCATGTGACTGGGGGCTATGAACAGGCTTTTAGTCCCTGGGTTCTAGGACTTTTGGTCCTCCATTTATGAGACTTATCCCTTTGATAAATAAAATCCCGCATATCGGTGATTTCTAATGCTTTCCTTTAGTGTCTCCTCCCCAACATTGTGATCTCTGATGTGTGATGCGGTATGACCGACTTGAAAAAAAATAATGGGGGAGAGTCTGCTCCCTCTATTTCTTGCAACTATCGAATGTCGATTTGTGATCTCTGACATGACATCATCCTCTGCCATGTGTCTTTCCACGAAGTTGGTTCTTGATCTGCCTATTTTTCCTCTCCTTGATCAATGGTTGAGTTGGCGAACTCAGCAGCTACTTCTATAAATCGTTTGATTTGCTCATCTTCCTCGAATACCTGTTAGTGCTTGACATTATCAGGTATAGAGAGTTTGTATCTAACCTCTACCTCGTACTTGAGAAGCGGATTTTGAGGAGGTTTGAATTTGTTTGCTGCTACAACAAGGAAATCATCCATTCTGTTTCCTTCTCTGGGCATGAATTGGATATTAAAAAGAAGGAAGAAGTTATTAATTAAATCCCATACTTTATTCCAGTAAGTCCTCAATCTGGGGTGTTTAGCCTAGCACTGATTTATGATATGATTTACAATCAAATTGGAGTCTCCATGCACAATTAAGCATTCAATATTCACATTCCTTTCTTTTTGTAGCCCAAGGAGCAATGTTGCATAGTCTGCCATGTTTTTGTTTGCCTCAAACTCCAGCTTGAATGAGAGGGGTATCAGGGTGCCCTCAGGAGATACCAACAATACTCCTGCTCCATTTCCCTCTTTGGAATCCGCTTCGTCAAAGTATAATTTCCACACTTTGTTTTCATCAGTGTGTTGGCGTTCTAACTGCATCATTAGGTGTGATGGGCTTTCTTCTAAGATGGTCTCATCTTCTTCTAGGAACAAGCAGGAGAGGTCACTTTCTTTTCCATACATTGGGGAATTTTTAGAACTTTCAGCTGGGGTCAAAATTTTTACAAATTTGGACTCTTTGTAAAACCTCCTTTCTTCACCTCCAAAAGTGGGAATAGTGGCATAAGTTAGATCTAATTTGATAGAGCCCCCCGCCTTGGAATACCAAGACCTAAATAGTAGCATGCCAAATCAAGGGGGAATATCTGCCACTACCATGTCCATCACTACACTCTTTGCAGAGATCTGAGCCATGTTTACCACCAGACCTTTTATCATTCCCAAGCATTTGACCCTCTTAGAGTCAAAGGAGTATAAGTCCTTATAGGGCTTGCTGATTTGCAAGTCGAGATGTTCGATCACGTCTAAGGGCATGAGGTTATGCGAGGCTCTAGATTCCAACATGCAGTTATGCAATAAGAGGAAATGAATTACTAGGGTCACGTAGAAGGGTGCAGTGGACAGATAAATTTCTTCAACATAAAGCCCAAAAACAACCATTGGTCTTTCTTTTTAAGGTTTAAAAAATCATGGGTCAGCACTGAGGTGGATGGAAGCATGAACTGAGAGACTTGGCCTTTATAAGTGGGGTGCTTTAGAATTTCGATTAGAGGAACATGAATCTTTACCTTTTTGAGTTCATTCTAAAGATTGAATGCAGGTTGGCCCTTTTCTACACCTCTTAGCTCTGCTTCTCTTTCCTTATCACTCGTAGTTTTTATCAAAATAGGTGCCTTCTCTTCCATGTGTTCCTTGGAGCTATTTAATTCCTTATATGATGAGACCTTTACCTTGGATGAGTCAGGATTCAGATTACCTTTCCCTTTATCTGGCACAGGGGGAATATCTTAAGGATCAATTCCCTCTTGTTGTTCCAATTCCATCGACCTCTCTCTTGAAGATCTTAGATCATACCTTCAATGTAGATGTGCTTGCATGAAATCTGTAAACTATTTGCAATAGTCACCTATGTCCTCCTCATTTAATGTTGCTTCTCTGTCATGACTTGTATCCTGGTGAGCCATGTTTTAATGTTCTTCTTCAAAGAAAGTGGAATACAAGTTTCCTTGCATCTCATGTGTAACTGATGGTTGTTCATAGGAATCATCTTCTAAATATAGAGGAGGAGGGATCTGATCGAGTTGATCTTTTCTTTCCCTTTGAAGTATCTGCAATGGTAGCCTTTTGTACTATGGGTTATAACCTCGGTGGTTACCTTGAGCATTTTGTTTCGGGAGACTCTTGTTCTCCAGCTCAAGTTTCACCACCTTATGTGATAAACTCTTGATGAGTTTATCCATTTCTTCCCACCTCAGATCTAGTGAGTCTTTAGCTTGACCAGAGGCAGATGTTTCTTCTTTCCCCCTTTTCTTCTTAGTAAGTTCATCCTTACCTCTTGACTTCCCTGCCGGGGTGAAATTTTCTTCTACCTCAATAGCATCAACTTGGATTTGATCCAAAGATCGAGACTTCCTTTCTCTTAGGGTAAAACCAAAGTTAGATTCAAAGGCTTCCACAAATACTACGCGAACAGGAGCTTGAGGAGGATTTATCTCACCAAGCATGTTATTATACTTCTTATTGAACCCTTTTATGAATTCTAAAATATCCTCTTTTAGCTTCTTCCTTATAGCATTGAACTCTGTGAAGACATACTCATGATTTCTCTTTTCACCCCACTTTTGTGTGAAAGAGTTTTCGAGTTACTCCCAGGTAGTGATGGAGGCATAGGTAGGCCTTTAAACCATTTTTTGCTTCTCCATCAAGGGATTGTATAAAGAGTCTCAAGACCACATCTAGTTGTTCTAAATTTAGATTCTCAGCAAAAGCACAAAAGTTTTCAATGTGTCTCTGTGCAATGTTTTCATCCTCCCCAATGAACATGGGAAAAGCTTTAGGTAGTCGTGAGGCATAGCACTTCGGGGTTGAGGTAAATCAAGAGGGGCATATTTATTCAATAAGAAACCCAGAACATCCATTTGAATTAATGGAGGGGGATTAAGATTTGCCAGAGGAACTTGGGCCAAAACGATAGTGGTTGGAGTGGCTAGACTGAAAGAAGGGTATGTAAGGATCTTAGGAGTAAAGTCCGAGCAGTGAATGACAGCGTGCTGGGACATGGATTAGGAAGCTTTAAGGAATGATGAGACAGTAGCATAGGTAGTAGTTGTTTTCTCTTTCCAGACTCTCATGAAAATTAATTTCTCTGGGTCAAATACAGATGGGGTTTTTTGTTGAGAGGTATCTGAGCGAGTGTGAGGCTTTCTAAAATCCCAGATGATAAATGATAATGGGATTTGTGGAGTTGCCAAGGTGATGAGGATGCAATCAGAACGTCTTTTATCACCTACAAAAAGAGTGCTTAACTTGTCCTATCCCAGGGGAAAATCCTTCAATATATTCCCTAAAAACAGCGCCAAAAGATGTTGTCAATTCCAGAGATAGCCTCGGATTTCTTACAAGACCAGTGCTTGGAACATCTAGATTTTGGGTGTCTCATATGATTCTCACAAAGCTAGAGACACCACATATATTTTTGTACATGTCTTCTTATATATAATAAACAGTATGGGTTGGTTCATTCATCTAAAGGTATAGGCCATGTATTTCTAGTATGTATTCACAATATATACAACTCACATAAATATATTTATAATCTAGAGGAGGTCAAGTAGTTCAAGGACCTATAGTTTAACAAGTTTTGGCAGAGAAATGAGAGAAGATAAGGAAATAGAATAACTCATCACATAGAGCTTGAAGCGTCAAGAATTCTACGCTCATCACATAGAGCTTGAAGCATCAATAATTCTACACTTATCTTAGTTACAGGTAGACATAATGGATGAAAGAGGATTGGGTGCGATGATTCAAGGAGTGCAATTTTAAAGATATAATCTTAGAGATCCATATAGGCACATGCATTAACAAGTCAATACAAATGAATATGTTCGAATGGATGAAACATTTCTAACAGCTACGATTACTTGAAATCAGAGAGGAAACATGAACATAATGGGATTTAAACAGGGGGGTAACATACTTTAGTACTCGAAGGAGGAATCACCACCATTTCCTTAATATTTTGAAAGACGCATATCATAAAGTCATGCAATGTTGAAAATAACATGTAGTTCTTTCTTTAGAGGATTCTAAGCCTTTGTGAAGTGTTGCTTCCCACTATTTATTCAGAGAGGGGATAATTGAACAATAATTACAAAAAAATATCTCAGTCAAGCCTCACCTGTCAAATTGACTAGTTGTCTTGGCCTAGGATAGCTTTGTGGCCCAAAAATGACTACAAAAGATTAATTGCTTCATTAAATGGTTGACACATTAGATGATTATAAAACAATTCAACAATTAGATGGAAACGCCAACAAAATCTCTACATGCCCATCCCTGGGATTGCCTTTGCTTAGGTTGTTTCTTGTCCATGATCTGGCCTCCTGTGTCACTCAGTCGATTCCCGGCACTTCTGCCTTCACTGCTAAAATCATTCGTTATTCAAACCTGGGAGTGGTCAACTATCAGTTTCATGCCATAATACAGAAGAAGAGGCCACCTGAGGTGGTACTTCGTCTTCCCTTTGCATGGAGCACCATGTTGGATCATCAAGACATCCTGAGCTTCCATTTCTTCATGTACTCTGTCAGTGTCGACCCCGATTTCATGTCACAAGGGGCCTTAAAGGGTCAACCCATGTTTATTTTTGAATGCTCCATCTCCTCTCTTAAATGCCTCAGTTGCCGACCCACCTGCCTTTAAATTTCTGCATTACCTCGTCGCAGAGTTATCACATCGGGATTTCCCATTAAAAGTCCTTACGGGATGGGGTGTTCTGATCCACTTTAGCCCCTTTTTCTTCATGTGACTGGGGGCTATGACCAGACACTTAGTCCTTGGGCGTTGGGGCCTTTGGACTCCCCTCTAGGGGCATTTTTCCTTTGTTACATGAAATCCCACATATCGGTGATTTCTGATGCTTGCCTTTGGTGCCTCCCCCCCAACATTGCGATCTCTAATGCGCGATGCGGTCTAGACCACTTGAAAAAAGATAAGGGAGAATCTGTGTTGATTATAGCTTGCGACTGCGAACGTCGATTGGGCCCACTTGGGATATCGCAATTGGAAATTTTATAACATCTCTTTTGTTTACTCCCTTTAATATTTGTGATCGTTTTTATGCGGGATTGCTTGTCTTGCTTAGCTCTTGGTTCTTCGCTCTTCCTGTGACCATTGGCTAGCCCCCTTGTTGGAGCTCCCCCCAATGGGAGGTTCGCAATCGATGAATTCCTTGTGCTGCACAATGCACTGCTACTCCTTATCGTCAATTGTCGATTGATGACATCATCACTGCCATGTGTTGCTCCCTGAGGGTGGACACGTGTCACTCGGATATGCCTTGATAGGACCCTTGAAAATCTCAAATCAACATGCCATGTGTCCTTCGTACTGCCACAACATGATGATGAGCAGCCACATGGCCCCATTGGGACCAATAGTATTCCGCCACATGGGCCCCTAGAGGAGAGAGAAAAGGTCTGCCTATCCCTGGTTTTTCATTTATTTCCTTTGCAAAACATTTTCGGCCCTTTCTGGTGATTTACACTTATCGACATATTCCTCCGGTGATTTATTAAGAGTGACCAATTGAAATTGTCGATTATCGATTTGTAATCTGTTTGGGCGGTTGCAATCGCCGATATGTCACATGGTTGTAAGGTTTGATCGCTAATTTGTGGGCCTGATGATATGTGGGATCACTGATTTCTGATTGTTGATGCGCCCTAAACCTCCGATTGCCAATAAACTATGTGCCATGGACCTCTGATCGTTGATTGCCGATATCGGCGATCGTAATCACAAGTTTCTATGACCTCCCCTACTTCAGCTTTAGAAAACTCCGATTTGCGGGTTCTAAGATTAAACTTAAACATTTTCCTTTGCTTTCTGGTTTTCAAGGGTAACTTTCAACCTGCTCTAACTTTTGATTTTGGAGTCCATTTGGTGAGTTCCATATACCGCTAGAAAGCTAATTATGAGGACTATCCATTGGATGGTGTATGATTTAGATTTGAGTGCTTCTATGGATTGGAGGCTAGCTCCAAAAAACTCTGTTATTTTGCCTTCTTTATATAACTGGAACTCTATTTTTAGGAAGTGACAACGCATAGCATGGAATTTCCATATATAAGTTTGTTTTAAAATAACATCACGAACTTCACATGGGGCAACATCACACAATACCTCATCTCTGAAGGGAATGATGCCATAGGGTAGGCAACATTGTTGGTTGGTGCATATGTCTCATCCATGGCTCAACCAATGGATGGTGTATGGCTAGGGTGTAGCATTATCAACAACTTTAATGTCATAATGAACTCCACTAGGATCAGGTTCTTCTATATCTTAATATTAACAATGGAATGTAGTCGGGTCCACTTCACCCATATTTATGGATGGAAGAGGCATCCCCCTTCGTTGAGCTCCTCTGAATCTTCCGGTTGGATATTTGTGATTGCAATGGTAACACTAGGTTCTACATCAATGATCTACTTTTATTTATCCTCTTTGAATTAAAATCAGAACTAGAGTCTATTTCTTTCTCTTTAAGATCAACCAACAATGACTGGTTCGAGTGACATTCATTAGTGTTATGCTAGGACTTTTGTGAAACTCACATCACTTTCCGATGTCCTTTCTCAACTTCCCATTACCTTTTTTCCTGAGTTAGGATTGTTGTCTTGAGGTTGGATCTCCTTGCTTTATCCCTTGTTTTGCGAGATTGATCCACCTTTTCAAGGATATGTTGTAGTGTATTTGTAAACAGAAACTTCCACTTACTCCTCTGCTCGATTTTGACAACATATTGATAAACAAATCCTAGTGAGGGGATGTCCAAGAGATCCATCTCCATTTGGATGTACCTATGTAGGTCACTACGACACTTCAGAACTAGGTGTTGCTCGGAGTCTCTAATACCCAACATTGTATGCAATGTATAAAAAATATTCGTGTACTTTTGCACTATCGTGTCTCTCTCTTGTCATAGAGTTGTTCATCTCATGTGCTAGTCATCATAGTTCTCTATAGGGTAGAATTCCTCCTTTATGACATCAACAAGAGCTGCTCAAGTGAGTTTTGCCTTGAATATTAAAGACTCATCTTCACTATGACTCTCCTAGTAACCTTCCCACCAATGTAACATGGGGAAGTGCTTTTAAGAGCGCGAAGGTGATATTTTCATTGTCGAAATAATTTAGACAAAGTAATAGCCTTTTAACATATTTAAACATTTTTTCCAAAGGATTTACATCTATTTGGCCTTCAAATAAGGGGATATCAAAGTTAACTTGTACCTTGAAGGGTGTCACACCTCCAAAATCGCCATTTATTGAAGGTGCCTTATCAATTGTTGGCAATCATCGAAGGATCTAGGCAAAACTATCCATCATCTCATTCCTTTGTTGCTCAAGTACTTTCTCAAGAAATAACTTAATAGGCTATTTGCCTTTATCATCGCTCTTTTTTTCCATTGTGAAAGTTTGTTTGGGTTGGCAAGAGCGATCATTTCCAAGTGAAACTAGCTTGAAACCTAACTCTTTATACCTTGACCTCGTCGGGGACATGTAGTGAGAAACAACAAAGAGAAAATTGTTTTGATACCACTGATCTAAATTGTTTAAGGAATGAAATGAAATGAAAAGTAGGAAAGGCAATAAAACAAATGCACATAGAGAAATATAGCAGAGAGCATAGTAATACAGTGAAAACAAAACTTCTATTAATAAATAACATAGTAGAATATTGTAGAATTTTTAAATTAAGGCTTTTGTGATCTATCTGTGATATGTACTAAGTTATCGTTATTAGTTAATAATGTAAGGGTAGTTTTTTATTTAATGCTTATGTGATCCATATTGAATTAAGAAAATAAATTTTTTCAACGTGTTTTGAACCATTTAGTGTGGTTCAAAACGTGTCGGCAAAAATTCTTTGATGTGATTTCTATCGAAAATTTTGTTTTCTTATGTAAGGGCAATTTAGAACATTGACATCTAGATCTTTCTATGTTTTATTTTTCTATTTTATATAGCTTGAATGGGTCTAACGGTTAAGAACATGTGTTTACCCTTAAAAAATCACAAATTCAAAATTGGAGAAATAAAATATATATACCTTCATAAAATAAATACTTATCCCACAAACAAAAAATCAATTAAAAACTATTAACTTCATTTAACAAATATCAGTCCCACATAGAGATATTTTATCCATATTGTGTCCTTTTACCACATAAAATGGAATAAACTTTTTCCGCGATTAGCCATTATCTTATCCCATTATTGAAAGGATTTTTATTAAAGGGAAAATGGAGCTCGTTACATTTTGTATGTTTACAATCATTGCATCAGCTTCGATGGAGGGTACTTGGTGTTGATGTTACTTTTGAATCGCGAAGATTAATCTTTTAATTGAATTTCTTTTATTATTATTTTATATATAATAAGTTAAAATAAAATGGTTTTATTTTATAATAAATTAATTTAAAATATATATTTATTATTTAAAAATTGAAATTTATATTAAATTAAGTTAAGTTTGTTGGAGTTTTGAATGGTTTTTGAGATAGCCGAATCTCATTTTCAATTTTCTTTCTTTCTTGAGGTTTCGACTAAAATTTAAATAAAAATTAACACTAACATAAAAAATTAAATCTTGATGCATAAATAAATTATAATAATTTTTATGATAAAATTATATTAAAATATTTTTTTATGGTAAAATTATATGACGTAGTTTAATAAAGTGGAAGAATTGCTTAGAAAGTTATGGAAATCCCGGTTATATTTAAAGAAAATCCGGCAAGGATTTTTGTAAATGCAAGTTATAGATGTTAAACTTCAAAATTTTAGGTGTCTTAGACATTTTTGATGGTGTTGAATCCATTTCCACCATCTAAAACAGGATTCAAACACTGCAACTACAAGATTTTTAGAAATTTTTTTACCCAATTTTCTACCACTTTTAGCCGTCCAAGTAATTTCTCCGCCTCGTTAAATCACTCCAAATTATATTCCATTCAATGTAAATCAATCATTTTAAATAAAAATAATATTACTAGTCAAAATATATTTGATATTATTATTAAAAATTATTTAATATTATAATTAAAATAGGTTGTACATGGACTAAAAAAATTCACCAATGATACTAGTTATTTCAAATTTCTTAATGATTTCGCAGTGTAAACACAACTCCCAAAACACCAAGGCATTGCTACTCCCAAAGTTACGGCAAGGTAAGAATGTATCCGTAGAATTACTTATCCGACAAGTTTTAAATCGCCACTGGCGCTTTCTATGTTCCCAATCTTGCGCCTGCTATTTCGGGAAACTCACCAGGACTGCTATTCGTTTTGTTTTTATGTGTTTGAAGGTTTTGATGTATAGAATATATTTTATTAATATTGAATAATGCCACTTGTTCGTATTGCCAAATCTATTAGTGCAATATTCTCATCGGGCAAGCTGCCTGATGTGAGCTGCAGAAGATGGAAATACGAAGTAAAAATGGGATAAATTAATCGGATATCGTTATTCTCGGCGGCTCCAACGTAACATCAACCCCCAACCACCATTATCGGCGGCTCCAACGTAACATCAACCCCAACCACCATTAATGTAAGGTATGGAGTGGGGCATGTCTTATCATTTTCTTTTTAAATGATGTGAAATATAAGATAGCCAGGCCAGCTGGTGATCCCAGCAGTACACATCACGCACATTCATGTCGGTGCAAAAGCAATTGCAAATTGCCTTAACACGTGTCTTCTCCTTGTCATCTATCTCACCGCCCTTTCCGCAGTTGGTAACCAGGTCCGGTGGTAACCGAGTCAGCACTACCTTTTGTCAAAGTCCTCCACTGATTAACCACGTTCAGCACCGGTTGGGGTCTTAACTAAGACCTAGAGTATCTATTAATTTCATATCTCGATATATTCATTCCAAATCCCCATAAATTTCAGGTGTCGCCAAATTTTGAGATCAATAGCTTTCC
Organism: Pinus taeda; assembly: GCA_000404065.3. Lineage (NCBI taxonomy): Eukaryota > Viridiplantae > Streptophyta > Pinopsida > Pinales > Pinaceae > Pinus > Pinus taeda. Next base: position 27,174 of record APFE030824764.1, on the reverse strand, counting down.
GCATTACCAATTCTCTGCAGATTATTGGTAGTTGCTAATTATAATCTATATCAAAGATCAGCATGATTCTTATCACTAAACTCTTCTAAGCCCAGATCACTTCGGCGCTCACTTACAGAGCTCAAAATCTAACACTAGTGAATCCCCCAGCCATTGTCTAGACTCTAAAGAGGTGTCGGAAAATTTATGGAAATTTTTGAATCCCATAGCCATTGTCTAAATAGGTGTCGGAAAATTAATGGAAATTTGGTTATCGTCACAGTAATTATCTAAAGAGGGGTCAGAAAATTAATGGAAATTTTTGGAAATTCTGGTTATATTTTTAATATTGAAAATTTTGATAATGGAGAGGTTAAATTTATTTATATTATCAAAAATATATATTCAAACACTTCATAAAAAATATGAAAAAACGAGAATAACAAAAAAAACGCCAATGCGTTCACGGACATCTTCACGTACCTGCACTTCTGAGCAAATTACTCCAAAATGTTAAAATGCGACTTTAAAAGCATGGCCTGGAAACCAACTCCTGCCACGAATAGGGTATCAACTGATAAAAACAACGCCCTATTACGCAACTTTTCAACAATCCTAAACACACAACTTGAAACAGTTGAAATGAGAAGTGCGCTACTTTTATGTCGACTGCAACAAAATCCCTGGACGTAAGGAAATTTTGAATGCCAATGATTCAGAAGTACGCAGACACTTTGGATTAATCATACACAGATCGAGTTCGATAATCATACATAGATCGAGTTCGAATGTCTTTCCAGTTTGGTAAAATTTACACTGCCAGTGCCATCAACGAAAGTTACAGAATCTTGAACACATCACAACCTTGTACTACTTAGTCACGTCATTTATAATCAATAAATACAGTCTGATCTGCTTTGCCCCACAGTTAATGACAGCGCTGTTTAAACTTTTCTCCAAAAACTTGTGTTCGACCGCTTTTCCAGGAAAGAGTCTCTGCTCAACTCTATGATGACCGGAAAAGCAGTAAGAGTAAGCAATCCCTTTCTATTACAACTATAAATAGCCAAATGCATTGGAAAGACAGGCTAGGTTCCTCGTTAGTTATAGTTTTAAGAGTCAAACCATCTAATTTTGAATATGTAATTGCCAAATATCCAAAATAGAAGCTTAGAATAAACATCTTCAATAACAAATTGGATTAATTTTTAAATAAATATAACAATTTGTTTTGAATAACACCGATTGGTATGAGGCACCATTAATCTCCCATTCTCTGTTAAAAAGCTATTAGATCATATATGAAGAGTATGATCGGGAGAAAGAATCATAGAAAATGTACATAAACTGTAGCTTCTGCAAGAAGTGTTGGCCAGGCAATTTCTTTGTAACATACAGAGTACAAAATAATGGTACAGGGATTCACCTTGTTGAGATTCAAGTTTGAATCTGAAAAAAATTGACAATCTGGTTATATTTCAGAAGCAAGAGACGTCATTAGATTCATAGCTAATAGCTCAAATGCGACATATTGGTCGCCCATCTCTTAGGTTCTCCCGCTGGGCCTTCAATGTTTTAAGCATAAGAAGCCATGGTAGAACCTTCACAATCCCGCGCCCTATGGATTCTCATGGTCCTCTGCAACACTATGAGACTCGAAAATGTAAAAAAGCTATTTCGCACCAATGTATCAGCTTAAGGCATATTTCATAATCAATTGCAGATTGAATGAAATAGGGATATTTTTGTTAGAGTAGAGCATACATAACACAAAGCGGATTTATACTCAAAGATTTAGACGGTAATAGCAAAGAATAATTTCAGAGATAGACAAATGGAGAAACAACAAGATTACTCAATCAGAAACAGCGGAATAGATAAAACAATCAATGGAGAACAGAAATCATTTTGCATTACATAACAAGCTTGGGCCTTGACTTGCTTGCTTTTTCTGGCCAGAGAAATTACAAATTTATAGAGGCTGAAAAATGATCTAGAATCTTGTATGTGAGTCAAATGGAGATCTGGAATGATCTAAAAACTAATGGCGGTGTAGAAAGATCTAGAACCCTGCATGAATTTGGCTTCACACTTAACCGTGTGAAAGGATGTTGTTAATAAAACAGTGTCAAATTTGTTGAACTATTTTATGTCTAATAAAAAAATTTATGGAATTCTGTATAGAATTAATTTTTGGATTTTTCACTTATCATTATTGAGCAGGGAATATTGAATCATAAATATTTCACTTTAACATCACTGAGTAGGGAATACTGAATCATAAATAATAACCGAGTGTTGGAAATTTTAAATAGAAAATAATTCATTTATTTAGCAGTTAAAAAAATTAATAAAATTTCAAATAATCAATAAAACTTAAATCAATGAAAAGATAGAAATAAAAATAATATATATATTTATATTATATAAAATAGCGTTAAGCGTAAAGTAAAAAGGGAATGATAATTATTTAAAATATTTATTTGTACCAGTATGTGAGATTTTGTTGAATTGATATTTTTTTGAGATAGTTGTTACTGTAATTTTGTAATTTTTTTCTTATAAAATTTAAATCTAAATTTTATAAGAAAATAAATTATTAATTATATTTTATAAATAACTATAATAATATTGAAAAAATATAAACATAATAAGTAAGTAGAAATCTTAATATAATTTATTTCTTATAGTAAAAACATTAAATTAAACGCCCAATACCACATTTATTGCAAAGTGAAATCTTATCTTTATGAATAATCAACCATTATTTTTAATTGACTTAGCTTTCCTCGAATAATAGATACCAACTTGCATCTCGCAGGATCCACTATTTGCCATAAATTATAACTTATCTGCCTAATTTAATAAAAAGTATATAAAAATTAATTTAGTTTTCCGTTAAATTTATAAAACTACAGTTATTTTATAAATATTAGTGAAAATAATAATGTATTAATATTAAATTTAATTGCTTATTAATTTATTTATTAAAAATTATTTGTATGTTTTAGTCCATCATGATCTCTTGAAGGAACCTGATCCAACTCAATAGCAAAAAGCAAAAGCACATGTGAGTGGGCTCCAATAAATAAAGGAGTTGTCTATAATGCGACTTTTTGGAGATTCCGGTGACGGAATCCGGCGGAAGAAATGGGGTTAAATCTTGATTTTTAGCAGTTAAAATGGTTTTTTAACTGCATATTTGGATTCAGCGCCCTGAAAAACCCCTGGGAGCCATTGATTGTGCAGAAACTAGCTATCAAACTTGGGATTCCAATGAATTGCTGCCGGATTTTGACCGGAAAAATCCGCCCGAAAAGCTTTCAAAAAGTCGCGTTATAGACTACTGCATAAATTATGGACGGAAATTCATATCTAAAGTCGTTTTCAAAGTACGTTTCGGACTCCAAATTTCAAAACTAATGGAGCAATAATAAGCCGTGGAATTCATGGGGCGAAGGATGGGCTGTGGTTCTCCATTTCCATATTATAATGGTTATGTTTCAATTTTTTTATTGTTAACTTGATTTTTAGTTTATTTTCCTAAAGTAATGAAAAAATATATATTATATATTATTATATATATATTAAATAAATAAGTATTTTAATTTAATTTATAAGTTAAATATTTTTTGGTTGTTAAGTTTTTAGATGATTGTAAATTTAATTTTTAGTTTGAGATATTACAATATAAAGGTATTTAAGTTATCAAAATTTTTTGGAGATTGTATAGGATTTGGGCCATACCAACCTTTCACATGAATTGATTTTTATTCACAAAATTTCCAGCCAATAACTTTCATAATGACTTAAAAGTACACCCAATCACCATCTATTTTATATCTGATGAACAATAAATTAAATATTTTAATTATTTATTAAATATAAATTAGAAATTAATATAGTGAAATTAAAGATAAACTTAATTTATAATTAAAAAAAAATTTAAACAAAATAAATAAATAATTGTTTTTAAATTTAGAAAAAACATTAAACTATAAAAAATTATAATTCCGAATTTGATAAACAAAATTCATAATAAATTCTAAATTATTTTAAAAATTAGGTAATTGAAATTTCAAAAAAGCAAAATGACAAACAAAATTTTATAGTGCAGCCATGATTTGGTTCTTCAACTTGTTCTGACGATGAACCATACTGGTTGCTTCCTCACCATGAACCATACTGGTTGGTTCAAAACTTGTTGACAAATGAATTATGATGTGATTTCCGCTAAAAACTATTCTCAAAAAACAAAATTTTGTTTTACCTAACAAAATAAATTAACACAAATATTAAATTTTCTCATTTTTAATTCACTTTATTAGTTATTACTCATACCCATCTTTATACTTTATTTTTTTTTTTTAAAACATGACTCGAATAATATGCAAGTCTTTTTACAATATCATTATGACTATGTTATTATAAATTTAAATAACATATTTTATTCTTTCTTTTTTATCCGATCATGGAATATCCGATCATGGAATAGATAACATTGAAGTTATTCACTATTATATATATATTTTATAATATTATTGTTTAATAACAATCAATTTGTTATAAATTTAAATAATATATTTTGTAAGAGGTAAAAAATCTTATTTTGTATTTCTTATTGTCAAAATGTTATATATTGAATTTTTTTAATTATTAAAATAACTTTTCCTTGTTGTTTTTAAATTTTAACTATAGAATATATAATATTTAAACTGTTAAAAAAACAAATTATTATTTTTTAATGAACTCTTGGGATATATAGTATTTAAGTTATCTGTGATGCTCCAGGATAAATGTAAATATTTGATTCTGTTGTGGTAAATGGTAAATGGTAAATTGAATTGATTATTATTATCTGGTTGGATTTAATAATATTTTCTGTTAAAAAAAAATGTTTCTTTAAGAGCTGGCAATCTCTCAGGAAGGTAGTTGTTGTCTTCCCAAGAAACTCTAACTGTTTTCTAACTGGAAAAAATTTTCCAAGGAAACAGAGTTAGGGAGCATTGCGCTGTAGGGACAGGCAGGAGAGAGAGAGAGAGAGAGAAAAGGAAAAAAGGGCTAAGTCTGGTGATGACCAGATAGCCAAGCACGAAAGTGCCAGCAACTTGTTGAGGGCTGTGGTCCGGCAAGAGCTAGGGGGGAGATTCTAGTCTCGAAAGACGAATCTCAAGGTTGGGTGGCAGATTGGAAGCGGGAGAAATAGCGAAGGCCCAGGCCCAACTTCTGGAGCACTTATAAGTTACAGCGGTGCACGTAAGTGAAGAACACTTTTAAACAATTCTGCAAGTAATTTGGGTAGAATAAAAGTATTGTATTAAATTAACTTCATTGTAAGAATCCCAAGAGCTTACGAGCGTTACAGTGTTTTGTGTCAAATGGGAGGGAAGGAAACAAATGGAACATAATTTCTCCTACAGTTAATATTTTTCTTTTTTTTGAAAAAAGGGAAGAACAGTAGCGGAAACACCTGAAACCCTCTAGGTAGGTGGGGCATTATCTTGGTATTATTGAACAATTATAGCCGTCTACTATAACTAGAGGGGCACAAATATAGGCGGGTTATATAACGAGGGATTTATTGGACAAGTAAAATTGTTGACGCCTCTGACACATATGAACTACAAACTGGAATTAATCAAGATTCTGTATAAAAAAAAATAATAGAGGTATGAGAAGCATGAAACTAAACAAAAACCCAATATCGTGAAACAACGATGGACGTACAAGCATCCACTGATTTCTTTAAAGAATAACTCAGACCTTGAGTGGAAACTACCATTTAGAGAGGAAACCTTTCATTGCTAGGAATATGTGAGGGTTTAGTCCCGTGAATCTTTCCTTCCGGTACCCTTACGTGGAAAAGTCTATTTAAGAGGGTTACTAGGATCTTAGGATAGGGGTCACGGGTGTGACAAGCAGCCAAACAGAGACAACATAAAAAAAAAGGAATGATAACCATTAGGGGACAGCGTTTCCACTCTCAGTACAGAGATGAAACCCGAGGATCATTACAGTCGTTGGATCATCATTTAAGCCGCGTAGCCGTTGATGCATGAGGGATCCCGAGGTGGTAGTTGTAGTCTGCCCACGCCATGTACCGAGCGGGACAGACAATCAATGCACATTTACTATCAAGCAGTCACCCAAATCAACGTAATTAAAGAATAAACGATTACACATCGTCAATCTGGGTACACCTGTAGGATTACACACCGTCAATCTGGTGGGATTCATGCCAACCTCCAACAGGGCAAGATATATAATAGAACTCTGCGTGTGAACCAATACGGCCTTATCCAAATAATCGAATGGGATTAAAATGATGAGACCAGATTCTTTGCGGGTCTTAATTGTTAGTCATTATGTGAGGTGTACTTTGGGAAAAACGAAATGTATGAATACCAACTATATAATGTATGAATAACAACCTTGTAGCGAATATATATAAATGTGGATATTGGTAAACTCTATGTGTAAAAAAAAAATTGTTCCTGGGTACATGACAATAGGTATCAGAGCCCAACTTCAAAAACTGTGGCCTCTGGGACAAACACTAGGAAAAAACTGAAAACAAATGAAGTAAGAACATTACAAATTTTGCAGTTGCAATTCTGCTTATAATTACAAGAAAGCAGTTAGTATGTTAACTTTTCTTTTGGTTCCATTTTGTTTTTAGGCTAACACCAGAGGAAAAAAAAACAGAACACGGTCAATATGCGAAGGGCAGGGAGTGCCCCACATAAGTTTGTAGCAGGCTAGGGACCTGCAACTAGCCCTGGGAATAACTCAGAATTATGGGTACATCTTGGAGAGGAGACCCGCAATACGAACCTTGCAATATTACAGACGGTACAAGAACTGAAAAATTAAATGGCTCAATTACGAGAGGAAAACGCAAGGTTAACCATGGAGCACGAAAGAATTTTAAAGAGCTTATCAGACAAGTAGAATCAACAATCGCTGAACCCCAGTGCTGAGCAGCAAAGAGTGTCGGAGGAACAGAATCATAACACAGAACTAGAAGGGTCGGAAGGAAGGGATGAAGAACGGGAAGAACTATAGGATAATGCTTCCGAGCAGTAGACGTCAAAAAGGCAACAGATAGAGTTGCAAGGGGAATTCCGTAAGATCAAACCGCCACATTTTGATGGAGAACAAGAGGAAGCAGCTGAGGCATGGTTGATTAATATGAACAAATACTTCCAGCTATATGAATACAATCACAACCTCACGGCATGGTTAGCCATTTTCCAACTACAGGGAAAAGCCACTCTGTGGTGGGAGGAAGTTAAGATTGTGAGAGGAGTAAGTGAGCAGAATATTACCTGGGACAAATTTCAAAGATATTTCAAGGAGAGGTACCTGACAGAACGTTTCTATGACAAAAAGGTGAGGGAATTCCATGACTTGCGTTTGGGACAACAGACAATGGATGAATTTATTACCCGTTTTACATCATTACCTCGTTATGTGCCTTATATTAGGGAGGAAAAGGCTAAAGTATAGAGGTTTGTCAGCAGCCTACCCTCGAATATGAGGGAAAGGATTGAGTTTGACAATCCAAAAACAATGGACGAAGTAATACGCAAAGCTAGAATTTTTTACCAACAAAGTAAACAAAAGGGAGAAGTTCCAGGTAAAAGATGGACTGACAAGAGAAACAACAAATTGGCTGGAAATAATAAAGGGAATCAAGGTGGAGGCAGCAAGGGCTTGCAAAAGCGAAAAATGGTAAAAATCTACAGAAAATATCCCTCAGGTCAAAGCCAACTAATGAGTCAAGGATCAGTGAACCACCTGGAAAATTTGACAGTGAGGGGACAACAAGGCCCCCTGTGTAGCGTTGGGGCTGCGGTGGACCTCACTACGTCAAAAACTGCCCTCAGCGGAAGGGAACCGAACAGATTTCCCAGATCCATGAAGCATCGACCGTCGGTGATGTAGGACGCAGTCTGCCAAGGATTAATGCTGCCCTGGAAGATTGTCAAGCGGAGTACCAGCCGACCATGGTGGAATTCGAAGGTAAAATTTCAGACCTTGCTGTGACTGTTTTAATTGACCCTGGAGCCACATTACGTTATACTAGTCCTAAGGTTGTAGAGCATTGTAAACTGCAACCTATTAAATTCAAGAATCCTTGGCTAGTATAGCTGGCTACCGGGGCCAAGAGACGAGTGCTTGCAAAAGTCAATGACTGCCCTTTAAAGATAGCAGGTCAGCTAGTGCTAGCAGATTTAAATGTGCTTCCCCTTGGTTCATATGACGTTCTAATTGGTATGGATTGGTTAGAAAAACACTAGTCCCTTGTCAACTGTAAAACCAAGACTATCTACTACAGGGATGAACTTGGAGTAAGGCGAGAAATGCAAGGGATTAAGCAACCTGTGCAGATTCAGCCAATAACTGCCTCTCGGTTAGCAAGATGCATTAGGAAGGGGTGTCAGATCTATGCCATCCAAGTGAGCTATGCTAACTCGAATGATAAAACAACTACATGGGATACCATCCCTGTGATACAAGAATTTGTTGATGTGTTTCCGGAAGAGATTCCCGGATTGCCCCCTAAAAGAGATATAGATTTTACTATCGAATTGGTACCAGGGGCAACCCCGGTATCCCGAGCACCTTACAGAATGAGTACACCTGAATTGACAGAGTTAAAAATGCAATTACAAGAACTGTTAGACAAAAACAATATTCGTCCCAGTGTGTCTCCTTGGGGAGCTCCGGTTTTGTTCGTTAAGAAAAAGGGTGGGACCCTTCGCATGTGCATAGATTATCATCAGTTGAACAAACTGACAATCAAAAATAAGTATCCTCTACCCCGGATTGATGAACTTTTCGACCAAGTGAAAGGTGCAACAGTATTTTCCAAGATCGATTTGCGATCAGGGTATCACCAAATCAGGATTAAGGAAGAAGACATCTCTAAAACAACTTTTAGAACAAGGTATGGTCATTACAAATTTGTGGTGCTACCCTTTGGGTTAACTAACACCCCCGCAACCTTTATGTGCTTGATGAACAGTATATTTCATCAATATTTGGAGAGACTTGTGCTGATATTTATTGATGATATACTAATATATTCCCATACTATGGAAGTGCACAAGGAGCACCTCAGATTAGTGCTACAAACCCTTCGAAAACACTAGTTATATGCCAAGTTCAGCAAGTGCGACTTCTTCAAAGAAGAAATACAATATTTGGGCCATATAATCACGAAGGAAGGGATCGCGGTAGATCTCGAAAAGATAAGGACCATAATGGAGTGGCCCGTACTGAAGGATGTAGCGGACATTAGATCCTTTATGGGGTTCACCGACTATTACAGACGATTTGTAGAGGGGTTCTCAAGAGTAGCGTATCCTATCACTTCCTTACAAAAAAAAGGAAGGGCTTTCAAATGGACTCTGGAATGCCAAAAATGTTTTGAGCATCTTAAGCATCTGCTCATGACTACACCCATTCTGAGCATAGCTGACCCTAATAAAGACTATGTGGTGTGCACTGACGCAAGCAAGGAAGGTGTAGGAGGCATGTTGATGCAAGAAGGGAAAATAATTGCTTACGAGTCGAGGAAACTAAAAGAACATGAGCAGAAATATTCCGCTTATGACTTATAATTAGCAGCCGTCATACACGCCTTGAAGATGTGGCAACATTATCTTATGGGAAGAAATTTTTTATTGCTAACAGACCACCACAGTCTGACCAATTATTTTAGCCAGCCCACTTTAAATGCTAGGCAAGCACGGTGGGTGGATTTCCTAAGTGGTTTTGACTTTGAAATCAAACATTTGAAAGGGAAAGAGAACTGGGTGGTGGACACATTAAGTCGAAAATTACAGTGTTTATATGAAATTTCCTGTAGCGAATGGAAAAGCCCCTTCAAGGAGATGATTAAAAAAGCAGCAGAGCAAGATGATGTCTACCAGCAGATAAAACAGTAAGTACAACAACATACCAGCAAGGAAAATCAACAAGAATATGGGGTGGATGATGCTGGAATGTTGTACTACAAGAAGAGGTTGTATGTGCCCAATCAGAACAACATTAAGAATCTTATTTTAGATGAATTTCATATCAATCACTATGCTAGACACCCAAGATATCAGAAAATGATCATTGCCTCCGAAAAGAATATTACTAGCTGCGTATGAAGAGAGATGTGGCAGAGTACTTGGCACGTTGTTTAGAATGTCAAAAAATCAAGGCAGAACACCAGCACCCTGCGGGGTTATTGCAACCATTACCCATTCCGGAATGGAAGTGGGAAACCATTTCTATGGACTTCATAACTGGTTTACCCAAGACAAGGAAAAATAACGACTCCATCATGGTGGTGGTGGACAAATTAATTAAATCAACACATTTTATACTTGTGCAGTCTACTTATAGAGTTGTGCAAATCGCCCATATTTTTATGTTGAATATATTTAGGTTGCATGGGCTACCAAAAACAATAATTTCAGACCTGATGTTAAATTTACATCGGTCTTTTGGAAAACATTATTTACAGAATTAGGGACTCAGCTAAATTTCAATACAACATATCACCCTCAGACTGGTGGGCAAACAGAACGGGTGAACCAGGTGGTGGAAGATATGCTAGGGGCATATGTAATGCAGCAACCGACCAAGTGGGAAGATTACCTACACTTGGTCGAGTTTTCATATAATAATGGGTATCATACATCACTGCAAATGAGCCCATTCGAAGTACTGTATGGGCGGAAGTGTCGCACACCCTCAAGTTGGGGTGGACCGGAAGACAAATTGATGTTAGGTCCCGAAATGCTTAGAGAGATGGAGGACATGGTTAAGAAGGTACGATCCAATTTAAAAGCAGCTTAGTACAAGCAAAAGAGTTTTGCATATTGGAAAAGGAAGCTTAAGGAATATCAAGTCGGTGATCATGTATATGTGAGGATTCGAGCAAAAAGGAGCACGTTACAGTGGAGCGGGTGTGCTAAGTTGGCACCCCGATTTTGTGGACCCTTTCAGGTCTTAGCAAGAATCGGGTCGGTAGCCTACCAGCTCGCTCTGCCAAGCCACATATGGGTCCACAATGTTTTCCATGTTTCCTTGTTAAAGAAATACGTTTATGATCCCAAACATATAATCATATGGCAGGATATACAGGTGAAAAGTTGTATCCAATTAATCAGTTCAAATGTTTCCTTTTAAAAGAAAAACTGACTCAGGATGTTGCATGTTGCAGGCCAAACTGGAAGGAGAAATCTTGGTCGAACCGTTGAACATCCTCGACTGGAAAGAAGTGTTGCTGCAGAAGCGAGCTATTACCCAAGTTAAAGTGCAGTGGCAGCACTTTGGGCCTCATGAGGCTACCTGGGAAGATGCAGAGCTCATGAAAAGGGCTTATCCAGGGCTGTTCATGGCCGGAAGACATTGGGACAATGTCTAATTTTAGGGGGCGGGAGATGTGATGCCCCAGGATAAATGTAAATATTTGATTTTGTTGTGGTAAATGGTAAACTGAATTGATTATTATTATCTAGTTGGATTTAATAATATTTTCTGTTTTAAAAAAAATGTTTCTTTAAGAGCTGGCAATCTCTTAGGAAGGCAGTTGTTGTCTTCCCAAGAAACCTTAACTGTTTTCTATCTGGAAAGTTTTTCCGGAGGAAAGGAGAGTTAGGGAGCACTGCGCTATAGGGACAGGGAAGAGAGAGAGAGAGAGAAAAGGAAAAAAAGGCTAAGTCTGGTGATGACTAGATATCCAAGCATGAAAGTGCCAGCAACTTGCTGAGGGCTGTGGTCCGACAAGAGCTAGGGGGAGATTCTGGTCTTGAAAGACGAATCTCAAGGTTGGGTGGCAGATTGGAAGCGGGAGAAACAGTGAAGGCCCAGATTCTGGAGCACTTGTAAGTTACATCGGTGTAGGTAAGTGAAGAACACTTTTAAACAATTATGCAAGTAATTTGGGTAGAATAAAAGTACTGTATTAAATTAACTTCACTGTAAGAATCCCAAGAGCTTACGAGCGTTACAGTGTTTTGTGTCAAATGGGAGGGAAGGAAACAAATGGAACATAATTCCTCCTACAATTAATATTTTTCTTTTTTCTTTTTTTAAAGGGAAAAATAACAATAGCGCAAACACCTAAAACCCTCTAGGTAGGTGGGCCATTATCTTGGTATTATTGAACAATTATAGCCGTCTACTATAACTAGACGGGGCACAAATATAGGCGGGTTATATAACGAGGGATTTATTGGACAAGTAAAATTGTTGATGCCTCTGACACATATGAACTACAAACTGGAATTAATCAAGATTATGTATATAAAAAAATTAATAGAGGTCTGAGAAGCATGAAACCAAACAAAAAACCAATATCGTGAAACAAGGATGGAGGTACAAGCATCGATTGATTTCTTTAAAAAATAACTCAGAACTAGAGTGGAAACTACCATTTAGAGAGGAAACCTTTCATTGCTAGGAATAGGTGAGGGTTTAGTCCCATGAATCTTTCCTTTTGGTACCCTTACGTGGAAAAGTCTATTTAAGAGGGTTACTGGGATCTTAGGATAGGGGTCACGGGTGTGACAAGCAGCCAAACAGAGACAACATAAAAAAAAGGAATGATAACTGTTAGGGGACGTTGTTTCCACTCTCAGCGAAGAGATGAAACCCGAGCCTCGACTCGGAGGCAATCCCTCAAGCAGCTAAACAACAATCATTCTAATAGACTTCGAATTAAACAGAGAACCAAATAAATAACATTGCTAAACATCATGGCAATACTTTTAGTTGATAACGTAAATTGATAACTGAACCATAGCATTATTGGAAACAGAGTTAACGAATTTCATTAAAACTGTGACAGCGTTGACCACTAGGTAACTCAAACCTGAGTGAAAAAACATTAGAAGAAAAGCATCATGATATATTCGAGTTCTATAAAAAAACACTGCCATGCATAGCCCGAAGTGGGAAAATGAATAAAATAGACAGAAATTCCTGTTATTTCTTTACAAAAGCCCGAGATATGAAATAAGTCATGAAGTCGCCCAAAATTCATAAAGAGTACCTGATAAAAATTAGCAGATAATTTATATGCACAACCGAAGTGGCTCAATAGAACAACGAGGAATTGAAAAGCCTCATATCACTTAAAGTTTCGTTACAACAGAAACCCTTAACGGGAGTGGCCACCGGGACCCGAACTGGGTCACCAAATAGTGAGCCATGCGAGCTAGCAGAACCAACCCTGGTGTAAGGGTTTGTAGACCTTAGCCAGCCTTCAACAAAAGAGAAATAGCCATTAATGAGTGAAACATTTTCCATACCAGTGAATACCCAGAAGGCATATTAGCTTGAGGGCATCTCACCATCTAGTGCCAACTGCAACCAGGTTATGGCTGAAATAAACCTATGAGCAAGGAGCCATATGGTTAAAGAGTTGTGTGGATATCCGACCATGAAACATGGCTAAGTTATCTACCAAACAAATAATGTAAAAGTGGAAAATGTAGGCGGTATAGAAAGAAATCCGCCATTCGGTTACTAGGTAGTAAAATTTGGTAGTAGGGGTTAGCTTCAGAGCCTCACATGCCCTTTCCTCAGCAATCCAACCCTGGAATGGAGACTGCCAAAGCCCGCGGCCAAGACAGGAGGTGGAGCAACTTTCTAGACCTTTCCATTAAAGAATGGGGCTACCTGTCGGCGCCAAGGGTAGAGTAAGTAGGTAGGTATTCATTACAGCCGTTGGATCATCGTTTAAGCTGCGTAGCCATTGATGCATGAGGGATCCCGAGGTGGCAGCTGTAGCCTGCCCACGCCACGCACCGGGCGGCACAGACAGTCAATGCACATTTAATATCAAGCAGTCACCCAAATCAATGTAATTAAAGACTAAATGATTACACACCATCAATCTGGGTACCCTTGTAGGATTACACAAATCAACGGGTGGGATTCATGCCAACCGCCAACAGGGCAAGATATATAATAGAACTCTGCATGTGAACCAATACAACCTTATCCAAATAATTGAATGGGATTAAAATGACGAGACCAGATTCTTTGCGGGTCTTGATTGTTAGTCATTATGTGAGGTGTACTTTGGGAAAAACGAAATGTATGAATACCAACTATATAATCTATGAATAACAACCTTGTAGCAAATATATATAAATATGGATATTGGTAAACTGTATGTGTAAAAAAAAATTGTTTCTGGGTGCATGACATTATCTATTATTATGCAATTTTTGTGGGCATCATTATTTATTTAATAATGATGAATTATCATAAAGTTGGATAATTTACTGAGATATGGCTTTTGTTTTTAACGAACTTCATTTTATAAATTATAAATAATCTTTTTAATAATAATAATAATCATTATTATTATTACTATTATTTTAAGTTGAAGTTGTTATTGTTTCAAATCAAATCATCAAACTTAGATTGGTTATTTGTTGATGTTTTTCAAAAAGATATTGAAAGAGATCTCCATTTGCCTCTAAAAAAGCAAAGATATTGATTGCCTTCCTAAACACAGTCATACCAGTCCAAAATTATTGAAAGTCAAAACAACCTATCATCTAACATGCTCAATTGAGGAAAAAAAACTAAAAAAATCATTAGAACTCATGAATCTGATGAAGTCACATGAGCAAGATCTTTCGCATTGGATCCAAGAGGAGTTGGGGGCTTCATCCCACATGGTGAGATAGTCGAGCATCCAAACTTTACAGACAAGATTGTTGATATCGCTGAGCTCGTTTTATATCATTCACTGCAGTAAAAATATTATATTGTTCCTCTTGCTTCTCCTTTAGTACTCGGCCAAGAAGAGTTTTTAGTTGCCAATGGAGAGTTATTGAGTTAATATATTGTTTTTGTCTTCCCTTGGTGTGGCCAAGGTCAAGAACCCAAAGAGGAACATCCTCAATAATGTCCGAGTTTGAAAAAACTAAGCATTCATCAACATGTTGAGTTTATAGGCGCCTAACCTTAGCAAGAACAACAACATAATAAATATACACAATTTCATACACCTGTGCTTGGGCACGATTTCAATTTTGAGAAGCATGGTCACCCTCACCCCCACAACCACCTCACCCACCTTAGTGGTTGTGCATACATTGTAGAGGTTAGGTGCCCGTACTAAAAAAAACACCAGAAAAACAATACAAAAAAGTAAAAGGACAAACAACGGGATTAATTTGAGCCCTATACAAGAGGCCAATGATAACAGGTTTGTATACAATTGGAGGGCAATGAAAGGAACCAGAGGGACGAAGGAAGAAACCCACCCCAACATACAAAAAGTGGAATTCAAGCTTCACTTCTAGACCTCACTTTTAAGTGATATAATTTAGAATATTAGATTTTTGTGCTAAGATTCTCCTCAGATTAGAAACAAAATGCTTTCATTGTGCTTAAGGATTCATGAATTTTGCAAGTGAAATGATGAGTTTTTATATTATTTTATGAGCAATTTAACATAAATAAGAGACTGAAAAACATCATAAACATGTACATAACATCATCAGAAACACATTACAATAGGAACATGATAAAGGAGTTCACCTCTCTTGGGCTACGTCTCCTTGGTCCAACTTCCAATGACTTGGGGCTCTCTATTATGCTCAAAAGTGTAAAAAGATGTGTTTACAATGCTCAAATGCTTCTGAAACCTACTCCAATGAGTCCAGAATGTTCAAAAATGGTACCCCAGCCTCTTTTTGCCTACAATTTGGTCAAAAACTGAATAAGTTATAACCTCTCCTAGTTAGCCCACTATTCGCTCCACAAATTGCTCCAAATCCGGCATGATCCTACAATTTCGCCTCAAAAAGCGCTAACTGGGTGAAAATTTTGTCGCACGGCAAGAAAATTTGTAGGATGGTTAATTTAGCCCATAAACCCACCGGCGGTTATAAAAAATGTCATCCCTACTAGTCACATGACGCGGTTAAGGCTCATGGTGACCATAATTGTTTATGGTAATGGCTTGTGTGTTCACATTAGAGGCATGTCGGCGATTATGCTAGCGGTCTTCCCCCAACCTTGCAATCAACAAACGTTAAATGTAACCCACAACCGTTACATGGTAAGAACCATTGTGCAAGCACAACGATAGGCCCTGGCGCTATGAGATGGGAGATCGTGTGATCGAGCCCGGCGTCCAACATGCCTTGCCAACAATTGTTTTAACTTGCCTTTCAGAGGACAAAACCAACCTATTCAATGTGTGCCATTATTATGCTGTAAAATATCCATGAAAAACAATAAATATTATACTTTTGTAATAGTTTAGAATGATTATTTTATGATAGTATTATTTTAAAATAAGAATTATAAAAAAATAGTTTAATAAATTATTTTTGACCTCTTGTCTAAATATATTTTAAAATTTATTGCCTTTATAAATTAAGAAAATTATAATTTTAAATTGCTAATTATATTATACATTCATAAAATTTTCAATGTTCTTGACTTCCTTTTTACATTTATATCCAATAAAATAGATATGATCCAGTTATTAAAATTATAAATTTAAGAATCTAAATGCATAAAGATTTTGAAAACATTAAATCAGTTATACATTCAATAATATATTTTAATTTTAGTGTGAACACTCCCAGTATGAGGAAGCCTTCTCGTAGACTGTGTTATCATTGATAGGTCCAAAAGACTTCATCTACAACATATTTTAAACAATAAAAGAAATCAAACTCTCACCAAAAAATTATCACATACCCAAAAAAAAAAAAAAAAACCACTGAAGGGCACAGGTTCGAAAATCAATAGGCATTGTACACTTTTCCTGCCTTCTTTTCTTGCCAAAACAACAGACTTCAAGTTTTGGTTATAGATACGGGAACCATGTTGTACCCGTAATCTTTGCCATTGCATGTATGACGATCATCCATACCAGCGTCCCATCTCTCTCCAAAAAGTCGCATCCGCGAATCTGCGATGAAATCTTGTATTATTGTCCTCGTCTTAAAAGCGGTGTCCTCTTTTGGAATACCAAACAAAACAAAACAAAATCTAAGTGACAGAACACAAATGGAAGTGCTCATTCTGCATTTTGCAATTTAACGATGGGGTGAACAGTACCTCAACATCAAGGGAATGTGCAATTGATATCAGACGGACATGGATGGTAGCGTTAAATTATTTTCCAAACCCTTTGAATTGATACTGATACGTTGGAATCATGTACTTCTCAAATTAGTTCCTTCGAAGCTTAAATTTAAATTACATGTTTTTATTCTGGTTTTAATGGTGACACTTCATTTTACTCATTCATTTAAAGTGTTTATTGTTGCGTTAAGAGACATTCTATAATTCAGTATAGAGAAGTGTAGATTTTAGATGTAATGTAAGAAATATAATCAATAAATATATAAAAAAATTAATACTTATAATATAATAATATTCTTAACCATGGATATTCTCACTCATTTCACCATGAATATTAATAACATGTAAATAGGGTTTGTCACAATACTATAGGCCAATACCATGGCTTATCATTACCACATGCCCAAAAACCATAACTCATTTCAAAATCAAAATATTTTATAAATATTTTATTGCCCTGAGAAGTGTCATATGGTAGAGATGTTGAAAATATTAATGCAATGTAAACCTGTTAACTAGTCAAAATAAATAAATAAATTGTTGAAAATGCTACAAGATGACGGAGCTTAGTGAAAAGAAATCGCCTTCACTAAGTGGTCCCACAGGGTATTTTTGGCGCAAAGTCTATTTTTAGACTATGTTTATTTTTAGACATATGGATCATGGTCTATGAGTTACAGGATGTTGTTTATGGATGATTGGTCATGTTGGTAAAAATAGATGGACTTCTATTTTTAGACATATGGGCGGAGTCTATTTTTAGACTGCCAAGCTAAAAATAGAACAGTCGAATATTATTAGCTCTTAATAATATTTGGACTATAAGCATTATCTTATCCTCTTGCAGCACTTCAGTTCGAGCTACAGATGTGGCACATGCAACTGCCAGAAGGAAATACACTTTTCTTATGGTTTACTTGAGCTATTGCATGAAGGACTTCAGTTAGAACTCAAGTGATTGAGTTTGGTGGAGTTGATTGAGGAGTTGATGGAGTTGTGTTCAGTTTGACTTAGTTGAACTAGTTGTATTTAGTCTAACTAACAAATACACTAGTGATGAGTGGTGTGAATTAATTATTAATTAATTCACTAATTATTAACTCATAAATCAACTAAAGAATACATCAGTTAACTCAGTGCATGGATAGTTCAGTGGAGACAAGTGTTAGAGGTGAGTGAAAGGGCAAGACAGTTGTTAGTTGTGACTATAGTTGTGCATGTGATTTGCACAATCAATGGATTTGAGTATTGCCAATGAGGATTGCGTGATATATCCAAGGGAAATACGAATTTGGATCATTCTTTCATCAGTATTCTCATGCAGGATTGCGTAGTGGAGGCAGGCAAGCAGTGGAGGAGATTTGAGCCAGGGATTGATTCAGATCTGAGCTAGTTTGTGTGTAACAGGTGGAGATAGTATTGAGTACTTGTGAGGAGCATTGTACTATGTATTGTTACATGTTCTCAATCAATATAATATACATATAGTTGGGGGTTTTCAACTGTATGCTTTCCCCGGGTACATACTATGTTGATATGTGTGATTGATGCTTCAATGTTCGCATGCGATTGTTTCTTTAATACTGCAAATTGATGATCAACGTAGAGGAGGTTATGTATTATGCATGTATTCCGCAATTAGTGTATAATCAGGATAATCTCTGTGAATAAGTGTCATATTATTCAAAATTTCTACACTGTTCTGTTTTTACTGCACCTAGTTACTGTTTATATGGTTAATGAAGTTCTGATGCATTGATTAAAGATCAACATATGATGAATTAACTGAATCATAAGTTTGTTGGATATATGCTAGTTGCATTAAACACAGTTGCGTGTACACGCAAGTTCCCTTAACTGAAGTAGCGTATATGAATCTGATCATGGAAATGAAAAATTATTGATTTGATAATATTGATTCACCCCACCCCCCTCTCGGTATTATTTCCAACAATTGGTTTCAGAGCAAGTCCTTCAGAAGAAGCTTGATCTCTTGAAGGAAGATCCATCATCATGAGTAATCAAGAAAGCAGGGGATGCATCAGACCGCCAATATTTGATGGGAGCAACTTTGTTTATTGGAAGGTAAGAACCACACACTATCTTCAATCTCTTGGAACAAATGTCTGGGAAATCATGGAAGAAGGATATACATTTCAATTAGCAATTCCTACAAATACAGCAGGTAAAAAGCAATATGAAACCAATGCCAAGGCTGTTAATACATTATTGGGAAGTCTGTCACAATCAGAGTTTGTCAAAGTTATGCAGCTCAAATCAGCCAAAGAAATATGGGATAAAATCGTTCTAAGCTATGAAGGAGACTCTCAGGTAAAACGTGCTAAACTGCAAACTCTCAGAATTCAATATGAAACTCTCAAGATGCACAATGATGAAAGTATAGCTAGTTACTTCTTACGTATAGATGAGATTGTTAATTGCATGAACAATCTGGGTGAAGAGACAAAGGAAGTTACCTTAGTTGAAAAAGTTTTAAGATCCTTATTTGCTAAATTTGAATCAAAAGTATCTGCCATAGAAGAAAAGCAGGATCTACAGACTATTACTATGACACAGCTTCACAGAATCTTAACTGCCTTTGAGATGAGAAAAGGAGGTCCATCAGATATGAGAGAAGCTGCATTTAAAGCTTCAGCAAAAGGAAAATAAAAACTCAATGAATCAGGACACATTTTAGAAGAAGAAGGGGAAGCAAACTTTGTCAAGAATCTTCAACGGGGTTCCGGAAGATTCAGAGGTAAACTACCTTTCAAATGTTTTGCCTGTGGTAGAGTCGATCATTATGCTGCCAAATGTCCTCATAAAGATAAATATGATAAAGGGAAGGAATCTGCAAAATGGAATAGAAAACAAAGTGTAAGTAAAAAGAGTTACTATACTCACGAAGATAGCGATGGTTTATCAAATAGTGATGAATATGAAAATAGTAATGACTATAGACTTCTGATGGCTTATGAAGATGATGATTTTTTGGATGCTTTAGATTAAGATGACCTTTATGAAGAAATCTCTAAACTCAAAATCTATTTAGAAGAAAAGAATATGATTATAGATACCTTGACATACCAACTTGTTGAAAGATAAAAACACAATGAAAAGCTAGAATGTGAAATTGTGGGTCTAAGAAAGGATCTTGAGAAAACAAAACCTCTCAATATTAGATTTGCTAAAGGATCAGAAACCTTAAATGAAACTATCAAAGTGCAACGCTCTCCTCTGATAAAGACATGTCTTGGATATATTGAAGAAACATCTCAATCACAGAAGCTGTCAACCTCCACTAAAAGCTATCTTGATGCAGCAAAGAGCAGTGAACAGTTCGAAAATCGTCAGCAAAGGCATAAAGCAGATCACTAGGTGAATCAGGCTCAATTTATTTCAAGGATGAACAGAAGCCACAATCAACCTCAGGTAAATCGTACTCAATTTGCTTCAAAGAATATTAATAGAAACTACAATCAACAAGTTAGTAGGAGGAACTTCAACTACAATCAACAGGTCAGTAGATTCGATAATCGAAAGAACTTCTTTAATGGTCAATGTTTCTGTGTCATAATTTTGGACACAAATATGCTCAATGTGTTGATTACAAAACTATCATGACTAGAGAAGCACGAAATCAAAGGAATGTGACAGAGATCAAGAAAAGTTCCTATAATAACTTTTCTCTGCTTGAAAATGAAATAGAATGCTCAATCTGTAACAACTTTGGCCATGAAGAATCTGAATGCAAGAGTAAATTTCGGCAAATAGCTCAAAAGGAGTAAACTCCATTAAATCCCAAAATATGGAGAAAGAAAGAACTGCAAACAGAAAGATGTGGTATAGCCTTGTATGCAGAAGGACAAGAAAACCAGTGGTACATTGATAGTGGATGATCAAAACACATGACAAGTGACAGAGAAAAACTACACTCATATAATGCCTTAGAAAAGGAAGAGAGTGTCTCATTTGGAAACGACACTCTTGCTGCCATAAAAGGTAAAGGTCCTATTTTCTTGAAAGAAAAAGTTAAAGCTGGGAATGTTATATATGTTGATGGCTTAAAGCATAATCTGTTGAGTGTGAGTCAAATGTGTGATCAAGGAAATGAAGTAGTGTTTCGATCAAATGGATGTGTTGTTCGTGAGCTTGATACAGGAGAAATCATGATTAAAGGGACAAGAACTCCAAACAACCTATACATACTCAAGGGATGACAACAATAATGCTATCTAAGCAAAAATTATGAAAACTGGCTATGGCACAGAAGATTGGGACATCTAAGCTTTTCTCAAATAAGAAAAGCATGCAGATTCCAAGTTATTCGTGATCTTCCAAATATCAACGTTCCTGAAAATACTATATGCAAATCATGTCAATCTGGTAAGCAAACCAGATCTCAATTCATCGAAAAGGAAGGGTTCGCTAGTAAGCCTCTTGAACTTGTTCATACTGATTTATGTGGTCCATCAAGGAAAAAGTCACCTCGTGGAGAAGAGTACTTTATATTGTTCATTGATGATTTTTCCAGAATGTGTTGGATAGGTCTTCTATAGCATGAAGATGAAGCATTTGAAAAGTTCAAAGCCTTCAAAGATTTGGTTGAAAATGAATCTGATCAAGGAGGGAATTTACCTTGGATGAATTCTTTGACTTTTGTGAACAACATGGAATAAAAACGCAGTTTTCCAATGCAAGGACTCCTCAACAAAATGGAGTGGTAGAAAGGATGAAAAGAACTGTTCAACAAATGGCTCGTGCTATTCTAGATGAATCTGGAACTCCTGCAACCTTCTGGGGTGAAGCTGCATTCACTGTCGTCACTATTCTCAACCAAGCAAATGTTCGGGTAAACAACACTCAAACTCCACATGAACTTTGGTATGGTAAGACTCCTACTGTAAAATACTTCAAAGTTTTTGGAAGCAAATGTTACATCAAGAGGACTGAT